>AYEL01057360.1:0-23027 GCA_000484575.1 Olivierus martensii | reverse complement strand
TATTTTAATTTTTATATTTAAATTTAATAAATTAATTGATTATTTATCTTTTATCTTTTTATAATTTAATATACTCTTAAAAATAATCCCCTAATTTAACTTACATATATCTTTTTCGTTTCCTATCGAATATTGAATAAGAATATAAATACAGTACTGAACATAAGCATAACAGTTTTTTTTATAACTGAAAAATAAAAATTTTATTTTATTTTTATTTTCATTAAGACACTACTAAACTGCACCAAATGCTGTTATTTTCTGTTATAAATAAAAGGATATTACACATCAAGAGATTTACTGATTTTAATTATTCATCTAATCTATTCTTTTCAGGTTTTCTATACAATATACTTAAGTTTCGGTAAATTATTTTATCAAGTAATTAAGTTACATATTCTTGATGAAACTTTAAATCCCTTTTGGTGATAATCAACCGATAAATTAAATAAGTACAAGATTGTTAAATAAAAATTTATTGTCAAATTCTTTAATATGAAATAGTACACAAAATATTTTATTAAACATTGAAATATTCTTATATTATTATTTACAGTACTATATTGCTACCACGTTATCATTTCCGTTAATTCAGCTCATAACACATTTATTTTTACACAATATTTTATGCAAGAAAGTAAAAAATTTCAATTACAATATTTATTTTTTGGTAATTTAATTATTATAATATATATAAACGTGATTAACGATCGTGTTATTAAAATATATAAAGTTTTACTAGACCACGAAGGTCAAAAGGTGTTGCACAAATAATTTCAATATATAGTATTTATAACTTATTAATAGAAACATCTTTATTGTCTCTATGATTAAATATCAATTTTTCTAATTTAAATTCAGTTCAAAGTTGTAATTAATTAATTATTAAATTTATGTCTGGTTTAATGTTTCTATTAGGTCCTTCCTGGGTTATATATCGGTAACATCCGTGATTCAAAGGATCAGGAACAACTACAAGCCAACGAAATTACTCACATTATATCTATCCACGACAATGCCAAACAGTTATATCAGGTGAGATTAGTGCAATTGGTTTTGCATATTAATTGAATTTAAAATCGTTTTAAGAATAGAAAATATGTTTTCGTGTAAATGTAATCGCTATTTGTATTTGTTTTTGAAGAAACATCAAAAAGTATAATTTATTTTTTTATATACTTTTATACAAATAGTCATTATTCTATCGATAAAACTTTTCAAAATTTCAAATAAATAATACCAAATTGAGGGAAGAAATATTACAAAATTGATGGATTGTTTCGATATGATTGTAAAACATTTTTGAATTATTAAAATTTTCTACAAATCTTCAAAATTTTTTTCAAGATTGGTAGAAAATTTTTTCAGAATTTTTATAAAAGATTTTTTTGTTAAATGTTATTCGTTTTGAAATAACTTTCTTCACTAGATGTTTTTAATTTTACTTATTCACATTTTTATACAGCTTTTTAATGCAAATTTGTAACTTCAGGATAAAAAATATTTATGTATCCAAGCTTCTGATTCACCAGATCAAAATATCAGCCAATATTTTCCACAATGCAACGAATTCATTCACCGAGCAAGAACAAATGGAGGAAATGTTTTGATTCACTGGTAAATATAAGTGTAGAATAATAAAAAAATCTAATATATTTATCCATTTTTAATACCTGATGATTTTATATTAAAAAATATAAAACCAATGAAAATACATATTTATTTTAATTTTAATAAGTTACTATTCTAAACACGTTGTCACTAATGTGTTTTTCTTGAAATAAATGATTTTTTGTTCTCTGGTTATTACTTTTTTCCTGTATTATAATTTTGCGGAAATGTATTCGTTTTCTTATATTATAATTCAATTTGTCAGATGGTTTGAACGGAGATGATGTATTTAATGAAGTTCATATTTTGAAAATGAAACAATCTTGATTTTTTTCTTGCAAATTCTGATTAAAGTCATAAAAATAGCAAGAAAAACTGCAAATTAAGTTTGCTTATAAAAGAAAAACTTTGAGCCTTTTACATTAACTTTCTGTTGTGTTTGGCACAATATTTGAAGATTACTTAGAAGAAAGAGAATCTGCCAAGATAGCGAATGTAGTGGAGCATATCCTGCTATCTATAAGCTATAAATATCTATCGCGTGACGATCAGAAGTTACTTAGCTGTATTCAATCGATGTCAATAGACGATCATATTTAAATCACGCGACTGTTTTGTATTCTTATTCAAAATAAAAATGCTTTATTTTTTGTTTTCAGTTTAGCAGGAGTTTCTCGAAGTGCTACGGTAGCTGCAGCTTATATAATGTCCAGTACATCACTCAATGCTAGAGATGCTGTCAAGGTAGTAAGAACCGTGAGGACTGTAGCTAATCCTAACTTTGGTTTCGAAAGGCAGTTGAAAAACTTTGAAAGATGTCGATTGGGTGAAGTATGAATCATTACATTGTTATTTCTTTCATACAGCATAAAATTTTAAATATAATATGCATAACATAGCACTTTTGCTCCGGAGTTATTTCGTGCTCACACTGACATACCATAATAATAATAATAATAATAATAATAATAATAATAATTTCAAGATTTGTTCAATAGAATGAATCTAAGTATTTACACCAATGATTTCATTGAAGAAGTAAATTTCGATGTAAACAATTTTTGACTTGCATTAATTTTTTTTCTAAATAAATTAATAATATATACCAGTGGTTGACTATACATAAAGAGCTAGTGTAAAATGAGCTGTATTCAATTATTTAACATGGTAAACAATTACAGTTTACAATGATTAACACATTCTCTGATTATCTCAAATTTCTAATAATTTAAAAAATACTGGTAATTTCTTAAATAGCATAATAAGTTAAAACAATCATCCTAAATAAACTAACCGTATATGAGGTATTCCAACACCTCCCTGAAGAATTTTATATAATTTACTTTCATAAAGAAGCTGTGGATGCCTTGCTTTTGTTGATTCCAATTTCACAGCAACTTCCTAAATAATTTAAACAAACATTTAGTTTTTATGATCTAAAATTTAAAATTGAAAACTAATATTAATATTTTATTATGATATTATATATAATATATATATATATATATATACTGTATATATACTGAATTGTGAATTCACAATTATCTTATATAATACAGTAGATTCCTTACTTAGTTAATTTATCTCCAAAATTTAAACATAATGCTTAAATTCAATATATAATGAACTCGCATTTCTACGAACTATTTAGTTGGTTCCAAAAAGTCCCTAATGTTAATTAATGCCATTCCCATTTATGAACTTTTTTGGGGGTTCATATGAGTTCGTAAAATCGAAAGTTCATTGTATATACAAATATGCTAAATAAATTTCAGCCTACTTTAAGCATAGATAACAAAATTTAAGGCCATAAGTGATATTTTCACATAAAATAAATATATAAATTGTAATGAATTTTTTCTTTGCATTTTATGGAAATTTAACACAAATAAAAAAAAAATGTGTCTGCATATCTCTGAAGCTATGGAACTTGAAACTGCAAAAGTAGGAAACTTACTGTATTTGGGAAAACTATACAGAGTATAAACAACTCAATTCTCTACTAAGAAAATAATTTATAAATATTATTTAAAAGTGAATATGGTGGCAAAATATACCTTTGCATCCAGCATTTTCAATTAACTCTCTCATTCTTTTATAGACTATTAAATTTTACATTAAAAAATCTAATAATAATTATATTATGATGAATGGTAAATTTTAAAATTTATAAATATATATAGTGATTATTAAATATGTTAATGTCATTTCCATAAGATTAGATTTCTGTCTATTACACAATGCTAACTTTCATTTAAAATTTTTCTTTATTAATTAATTTAATTTAAATCCAATATGAAAAAAAATGAAGATAATTATCTAACAATATTTATTTTTTACCCATCATATAATTATTGTTAATATATTTTAGTAATTCTAAAGTGCCAGATTTTATAAAGTTTACAATAAAAAAAATATTAATTTTATTTTTGATTAACACATCATAAAAATCAAAGTTAATATTTTCAAAAATTTTAAACACAACAGATATAATATTTCTAAAACCTGTTTATAATCTGATCAAATATATAGATCAGGGCTGTCCAATTATAATGAACACGAGGGCCAAAGCCGTGTTTACTAGAGATATGGAGGGCCGCAGTTTCAAAAAAGGGGGAAGGGCTTTGGCACATGATATATTTATGCATTCTGTTTGTTCAGACAATACCATAACGCTTTTTGGAAACCAATTTCATTTCCAGATTAAAACGCATAAATATAACGCTATTTGGAAACCAATTTTATTTCCAGATTAACAAACCTTATTACAAAATTATATTTACCAGATTGCATCCAATAAACATGTTAAGAAAACGTTATAAAATATAAACAGTTAAAAATATAAAAATAGTACGTATGTACCTATTTAATGTGATAAATGAAGGCAGGCAGCAGCATTTACCAGGGTTGGATATCATCTGTTCCTATATGTACCTATTTAATGTGATAAATGAAGGCAGGCAGCAGCATTTACCAGGGTTGGATATTTACATCTGTTCCTATTGTAGCTATCTGCAGAATATGTAAAAGAAGAATCTCTAAGGCAGGTTCTGAATCGATTCTTAACTATCTTCTTGTTAGAAAATGCACTTTCACACAAATAAGTACTACCAAACGTTGATATTACTTTCCGACCAAAATCACAAAAGTTAGGAAAATGTTCGTTAAACCAAGCAGTTAACCCATGTGATTTGTTATGAAAAAGTCATTAAGTTTTTTCTCACTCATTTCACAAATACAACAAACTCATAGTAAAATAAAAATAAAATAAAATTACAGTAAACAGTAAAATAAAATTAAAACAAAATCTCTCAACAACGGTCACAACATCACTAAGATGGAGAATTGTTAGAAACCAAAAAGTAACTAATATACAGTCACAATTCAAAACTTTAAACTGAAATATCTAAAATTAAAATTGATGTGATTGAAAGTCTTATAAAAATGTGATGTCATTGATAGCTTGTTGATCATTAAATAATTACTAATAATTAAGAAAAATTAATTAATTGAGTTAATATAATTCAATTTTAGGATTGTTTTTATTAATCTCTCAAAAAAGTAATAAATAAAAGTGGAAAAATATTAAAAAGTAATATTATATGCGAAATTGTGAAAGCCTCACAGGCCGCATGCGACCCGGGGGCCGCCTTTTGGACAGCCCTGATATAGATCATCCATAGCTTCAGAGATATGCAAATATATAATTTTGTAATAAGGTTTGTTAATCTGGAAATGAAATTGGTTTCCAAAAAGCGTTATATTTATGCATTCTGTTTGTTCAGACAATACCATATCATGTGCCAAAGCCCTTCCCCCTTTTTTGAAACTGCGGCCCTCCATATCTCTAGTAAACACGGCTTTGGCCCTCGGGTTCATTATAATTGGACAGCCCTGATCTATATATTTGATCAGATTATAAAAATATAGTACATTTATATTTAGATCGTATAAATATCATATATGTACAATACAGCTCTTACTTAATTGGAAGATTTGGAAATGCAATTATTATTATACAGATAGGCCTTGATTAGTGCGAGTTCGAATAATGCGATTTCAATTAGTGCGACAATAAAATTGAAACCGTTTTTCAATAAAAAAAAAATCTCATTTTAATCTTTTCTGACACTAATTTATCATTTTCAATAAATACATTTCTAGCTTTAGAAGGATCATTTTTTATTTAAAATAAGCACCAAGAACCAGGATTGCAGAATTGGATGGCAAATGATCTGACTCAGATTCAATCTTTAAAAAAAAATCCGACTCCGATTCCCTAAAATTTGTAAGGTCCGACTCCAACTCCTGACAGTTTAAAATTCAGACTCCAACTCTGCAACCATGTCAAGAACACTGTTGGACCATAGCCCTTCTTTAATTAGACATATTGTAGTTCTAACTGAAGGGGAGCTAAAGCAAAACCATTATTTTAGCTTATTTTAAATAAAGAGTGGTCCTTACAAGCTAGAAGTGTATTTATTGAATAAAAGCCCCAGATTAAAAACTAAATTGAAGGGGAGCTAAAGCAAAACCATTATTTTAGCTTATTTTAAATAAAGAGTGGTCCTTATAATCTAGAAGTGTATTTATTGAATAAAAGCCCCAGATTAAAAACTAAATTTTTTTTTTTTGTTTTCAAATTATAGCAAATTTTTTATTGAACATACTAAATAATTATTATACATAAGTTCATATATTAAGCTACTTCCTAGTCATTAAGTATAGTATTTAAGTTAACATGTGCATTTAATAAAGTTACGAAAAATAGCTTTCATAATTAATTATTATTTGTAATGTTATTGTCAAATTATTATCATTGTAGTAAATAGTGCCATTTATATTTATTATTTTGTAATATTCTATTATTTCACATTTTTGTTTATAAAATCTCCATTAGTAAATGGATTAACATGTTTTTTTTAGGCTAATCATATTTTGTTGATTTATAAATAATTATTGTATGCATTATTACAGTACATCAGGAATGCAGACTTGATAAGACCAAGGGCTGCATAGAATCACTGTGACTTATAGGAGGACCACAAAAAAAAACCACAAAAGTTATATATCATATCATGTTTATTAATTACATATTACAAAGAAACATAATTAAAAGTAAACAAAGAATTTTTAATTGAATACATGGTTTTGCATTGATTTAAGAATTTTTTTTAATGTTAGGTTCAACATTTGTAGTAGCAAACACAAAATTGATTCTAAATTTTCATTAGTTAAGTGGCAGTACTACCTTGTGTGCATGTACAATTTTTTTAAATAACCTATTTCATACATAAATACACTAAAAATAAAAAAAATGTTTATTATTACAAATATGATTATTATTTTTTCCTTATTGTTTAAAAACATTATCAAACCATTGTAAAAATAATTTCATATCAGAAAAATTTTATTTGAAAATACATTGTTCAAAACTACAAATAATATTTCATTGATTGTGTGACTTGTTAAAATAATACATGGTGTGGCAAGTCGCCAACAAATCAACAGAGGCCGCATGTGGCCTAGTAGGCTGTGCATTGCTGCTGTACATTCACTCTTCACTTCACATAGACAAATCATCTCAAAATTGAATTAAACATTGCATCAACCACACACTGCTCCATATTGCCAGCTTTCACACTTTCATTCAAAACACAATTATATCACATCATCCCAGTTATATCCCTCAAGTATCTATTTCCATTGTACTCATTTTTTATGCCTTTCACATCATATTCATGATTCACTTTTATATATTGAGATTAGCATACTTTGATACACAATCATCCTAGCATTCTTCAAGATTTTCATTTTCAGCATACTTTCCAACTGTATGCACACATTTCTCAATCTATCATTTGCTGTTCTGACATTATCATCATCAATATGAACCTCTCTCTCTTTCAAATAATTTATGAAGTGATTGTAGGCTGGATGTAAGGTTGGAAAGTGTAGAAACAGAAGGCTGAGGAGAGTGGAGATAAGTGCATGAGTTTTTGAAGATATATGGGTTTGAGAATAACAAGCCTATTTGTACGAAGCAGAGAATGATGGTGAAAGAAGCTAGTATAGTGTATAGGGATAAGGATGTATGGCACCACCTAATCATTGGTGTGAAAGTGTTTCTTCTCTCTTTAAATACTGCCACCCTCCCATTAGGTTTTGGGCATAAAAAATTGTTACTACTATACATATATTTTCATTCAATTCAATATTATATATTAAATTAATTGCTCTTGAATGTGTCAAATATTGTGTTACTTATTTAGAGTATCTTTTATTATGGTATTCTATTTCACATTGTTATTTAATATTATATTTTTTTATTTATATACATTCACTGTATCTCTCATGATTTTGTAATTTTTTAATAATATATATTATATATATATTTATATATCTCAATTCTGGATTACATAAAATATATAAAAATTGCAAATACTGAAAATGTATTAATTAATAAATTAATAGACCTCTTTAGATTACAAATCAGGCAAAAACATTTGCATTAACCTAAACAACGATCATCAGTTGTTCATTGTTTGGATGATTGAATAAACAATCTTCTACTGCAATAAATTTTAAATAAAAAATTTGGAGATATAGAGAAAGATATATGAGTGTGGTTCTTTAAATAAATAAGTTGTCACTAAAATGTGAATGTTAAACTCTCAAGTTTCTATCGGTGACAAGACAAGGCAGATTTTTAATAGAACAGGAACACAAGACTTTTATACATAGACATTTTGTATATCAGGATCAAATATGCATTTTAGATGTTTTTAACATCCCTCATCATTTTGTTGATGTACAATTACTAATTTAAAAAAGTAGAATTTTTTAACAATGGCTAACTGGCCAGTCCCAAGTTTGGATAAAGGAGGAGGGTTGGCGTCAGGAAGGGCATCAGGCCGTAAAACACCCTGCCAAGGCTATTATGATGAGTGGTACCCATCATTTTGTTGATGTACAATTACTAATTTAAAAAAGTAGAATTTTTTAACAATAAATAAAAACTGACAAATTTTTCCATTAAATTATCAAAAATTAGAAAATTGGTTATCACTGATCTCAAAAAAAGTCTAAATACAGAAAAGCTTCTGATTTTCTGTAACCCATACATATAGGTTTTTCCATGGACATGAATTTATGGAATTTACACAAATAGTAGCACTATGGCAATTTTAGTAATGAAAAACAACTTGCTTAATATTATAATAAAACAGTCCTTTACAGCCTTTTAGCAAGTATAATAATTTTATTTTGGCATAACGTTTAAGTAAGAGGCACTGAACAGGAACCGCTTAAGGTTCGAAAACGTTATGCCAGAATAAAATTATTATGCTCGCTAAAAACTAAAGGACTGTTTTACTATGGCAATTTTAAAGAAATGGCAATAATTATAATTATTATAACAAATTGATTATGGCTAATTGAACCATGGTATAAAGATTGAAAATGAGATTCTTATCTATTAAGATTTTGCAAAAATTGTTTTTAAAAACTGGATGATGTAACTGTAAGGAGATGTCATACTCCATTGCAGTTTTGGTTTGAGACTGTTTTGATATTGAGTAGTGAAAGGGAAATAAAACAATTTAAAAACACCTGAGTTAGGTTCTGTTTCTGTGACAGTAATGGAGTTCAATAATTTTTGTTGACCACATGTATGAAAAAGTTAATGATTGTTTATGAGAATATTAACCAATACCACACTTTATTTATATTAATACCTGAATTTAAATTCATCATGTAATTTATATTTATAATTTCTATACGAATATCTATATGATGTATGATTTCTATTATGGTTAATATAAAATTATGAATTTTGAAGTGTAAATATAATGGGGATGTAGCATGATTAAGTCAGATTGCTGTTTTGTATTTTTTAATTCTAAGTTTCCTTCAGGTTTCAAATATATGTGTGTGTGTCATTACAAGAACAAGGGATACTATAAATAACCTCTTTTAGATTTAATATCAGTGTATTATTCATACATCTGTCATATATATTATTTATCTTGTTATTTAATTCCGGTATTAAGTGAATATTTATTGAATGCATTACTTTTTGTAATGGACAAAATAAATCTGGTATATGTTGGAATGATTAATACAGTGAACGCTTGATTTTATGAATTCATATGGACCTCCAAAAAAGTTTGTAAATGGGAATATCATTAATTAATATTATGGACTTTTTGGGACCAACTAGTTCATAAAACACGACTCCACTGTACTTTCCAAATCTGTTTTTTAAGTAATTATTTTCCCATTTGTTAATAATTCTCATTGAGTAATGAACCAATGAAAATGAAAATAATTCATATCCATTCAATGGTTTATTACTTTCCAAATCTGTTTTTTAAGTAATTATTTTCCCATTTGTTAATAATTCTCATTGAAAAATGAACCAATGAAAATGAAAATAATTCATATCCATTCAATGGTTTACTGCCATTTTTATTTTAAATGTTTAATTTCTATTTTTTATTGTTATTGGCTTGCTGTCCTACACAATTTTTCTATATTATTAATACAGTGAACGCTTGATTTTATGAATTCATATGGACCTCCAAAAAAGTTCGTAAAATTGAAAGTTTGTAAATGGGAATATCATTAATTAATATTATGGACTTTTTGGGACCAACTAGTTCATAAAACACGACTCCACTGTACTTTCCAAATCTGTTTTTTAAGTAATTATTTTCCCATTTGTTAATAATTCTCATTGAAAAATGAACCAATGAAAATGAAAATAATTCATATCCATTCAATGGTTTACTGCCATTTTTATTTTAAATGTTTAATTTCTATTTTTTATTGTTATTGGCTTGCTGTCCTACACAAAATTTTTCTATGCCGTCAGATTGCTGTTTTGTATTTTTTAATTCTAAGTTTCCTTCAGGTTTCAAATATATGTATGTGTATCATCTATATATATATATATATAATATATGAGAAAAAAAATTACTTTGTATTTGATATTTTATCGAATAAATATGTATTTAGAAAATATTCTTGCAGCCGGAGAATATTTTTTTTTTAAGCTATAGGCCTACGCTATTGAAATTATTGATTAAGTGAGAAAAAAATTTCTCACACGCGAACAGCTGCATAGTAAAATAATAAATATTTTAAGCATTGGAAACGTAGGAGCCATTTTAAAAATTTCCAATCGAAAGTTTTCGTCGATAAGAGAAAACAAAAGAGAATTCAGAGAGGTGTGGCACTTTATAAATGTATTTATAAATTACTATGAAATTTTTGTTGCGTCGATATTATAAACGTCAGTATGTTAGTTCCAACTCTAATTTTCAATAAATCAATACACATCAATAAAATTATATAACTATTGCCTTTTACATGTACTTCATCAGACGATTAATATATCTAAGCATGGACATATTCAGAATGTAAAATTATCAATTTAGTATGTTAGAATTAAAATAGACTAACTATTTATAATTATAATTATAATAAACTAACTATAGAAAACTAAAAGACTAATTATAATTTATTCCAGATAATTTTGCCTTTAGAGATCCTATTATTTTTTCGGTAATTTTAATATTTTAAAACTTCATTTTTAAACGACAGAATCGTTTAATAATTTAGCAAAATAGATTTTCTACTTTCAATGTGAAAGATATGATCTACTTTTATCATTTATATTATTCCGAACTTGAAGCATATCAGAACGACTTTTATATTACAATATTAATTTGGTTAAAATTTCCGATTAGTTTTAAGTTTTATGATTTAAATTCATTGATGGACAAATGACTGATGAACATTTCTTCAATGTTTCATCTATCAATTAAATTCAGGCAAATTTTCTGTGCATTTCATTTTATTTTTCCCCCCTCTGGAATATCTGAAAAACATAGACGCAATTAAATTCAGGCAAATTTTCTGTGCATTTCATTTTATTTTTCCCCCCTCTGGAATATAAAACATAGATAAAATTCTTCAACTCTCTTGATTAATTTAGCTAGAAGAGAAAATATGTTATTAATTTATGATTATTTAGTATTAAAAAGTATGAATTTTATCATTAATTTAAGATCTCATTAACTGGAAACTCCCATAAAATCAGAAAACATATTTTCGTTTAAAAATTTCGAAAACAAAATCATCCGTGCCTTGATTCCATTACGTTTTATTACAGTTTGTTAAAATAAAGTTATGAAAAATCAGAAAAAAATTATTTTTTATTTTCTAAGCATTCTGTGAGAATTTTTTTTTATAATTTTAAAAAAAATTAGTTGTGCAAAGTTCTGTATTAATGATAATTATATTTTAAATTTTATTCTAGTTATTATATAAAAATAAATTAAACTCATAATTTTATGATATCCAAAAATAAGCTTTTAATTTTTATAATAATTATTAGTTTAGTCTAAATTTAATCATATGATTTTCACATTTCAATATTTCTGAAATAATCGAACTGTTTTTTTCCACTAAATCTGATTACTTTTCTTCCATCTTACTTTTAAAGGGTAAATATAACGAATTTTCCAAACGCTTCTGTTTTTCTTTGAATTTATTCAAGTCTGCACTCTTCCCATTTTCACCTTTCAGATACTCAGATTTCAACTAAAGATAATTATCACAATTTTTTATTTTAATTTCAAAATATACAAACCAGTATAACGATTCTACTATGCTTACTAACTTGACTTTTATTTTCTCTCGATATTTTTACAGATAATTTATTTCCATTGTGACATTCTGTAGTTGAAATTTTAAAAGAGGTTTTCCATTCAGATTTATCAACTTCTTCTTCAATTTCCATTTCTGGAATAATTTTTTTCATATCATCGTTTCTGATATCACTTAAATCAGTTTTGAGTTCTAGTTCCTTTTTCCCCGAAGGCAATTGCGAAGACATTTCTATTTTATTTTTATCGCTTTTTGAATTGTCCCTCTAAATTTATTTTATAAAATGTTATTATGCCAGAAAAATTATTGAAAAAAAGTCTTTCGTACTTACATCTTGTAATTCATTAGAAGATAAGATGAAGTCATCATTCATCATCAGTTTAATTGTCTAAAGAAAATGCAAATTTTTAAATATCTATTATATAATTTAATAATTCATTGTATAATTTTATATTTATATACCATACATGAAACATATTGACGAATTTGCATTTTAATCTAAGCCAAGTTAAGTGACAACGTATTGATGTTTGAATCGTGATAATTCTTTCTTCATCATTCTCGTCGATTTTTTTTCCATGACCAACACCTCCTAACTGCAGTTTAATACCATTTTTAATAAATAACACGATTAAATTTTATAAGAAAACTATATTAAAAATTATATTAACTTTAATGATTAAGGTTGCAGGAAGAGGGATTTTGTTTTTCTTTGTTGTTTCTTTCCACCATTTCTGAATAAATTTTGATGCTATTGACTGAAAATAAAAATTAAATTAAATTTAAATTATAAAGTTGTATTAAATCGATCTTAGTTTGTGTTTGTACGTGTTTTAGTTTTTCAATTCTGTAACTGAAACAATATCTGATGATATATCCTCTTATGAATGTTTGAATATTGACTATAAAGTATAAAATTGTGTGATATTTTCTTGTTTGAATGTTAGATTTAAGATAGCTTTGGGTGATTTTTATACTGATTTCTTCCGATGATGAATAAATTTGATCAGATTTCTGCAAATAAACGAAATTATCCTTACTTAAAACATATATAAGTTTATGTACATTTTGTTTTTACGTACTTCATAATGTTTTGGAGTCAATATTTTGACAGATTTTCGCGTCTTTCGAGATTTTTTGATATCTTTCCATTTTCTCTGGATAACGATGGAAGCCCAAAACTGAAACAGAATTACATTATTAATTATCTTTCCTTAAATATACCACGATAAGAATCTTGTATTCAACCTCTGTGGGTTGATTTCTGAGTCTTTGTTTTTGAATTTTGGTTATATCTTTCCACCAGTTCCATATAACTTCAGCAGCAACCATCTATAAAAAAATGTTGATAGTTAAATATTAACAAAAGATTATTTTATATAAGCAACTATCTTACTTTTGATATTTTTTCATATAATCGCCTGAAGACAAGTCTAGCGACCTTCCCTCGTATGAGAGCTTGTAAATATACTATTGAATGCAATACTTTGAGATAATATTTCTTTTGCATGTCTGTTTTCCACCAAGATTGAATGATTTTTATGTTTTCTTCTTCTTCTAATGAGTATATTCTTCTATAGATGATTTTCTAAAAGTAAAGAGCATCATTAGTAGAAAGTACAGTATTTACTGAGCACTTCTTTCTTTGAAAATCTATTTTTTACAAATAGAATTGCTAAATTTGGGAAATAATCATTTTAGTAAATTGGTTCTTAATTGTTGTACATAGTTTTTACAGCTTTTATCATTTTTAATAATAACTTGAGATTTTTTTAGGTTATTTTTTAAACGAATAAAATTCAGGGCAGTGTTAAATCCATCATTCAATTTTATATCTTAACATACTATATAAAAAATTGCAAATTTTTATAACATAATCAAAAATAAGTAAGCGATTTAATTTCTCTATATCGAAAATATAATTCTTACTAAATGATCGTCTTTGGATAAATGTTTTTCAGCAGATAATTCTTTCTGACGATTATCTTCTTCGTGTGTAAGATATTCCCTAGTAAGCAAGAACTTTCTCCACCATTCTTGAATTATATTAGCATACTGATTTTTGTTTATCTTAGTATCAAAATTAAAAATATTTAAGTAATAGTAATCTGAAATTTGAAATAAAATGAATTAACATAATTCATACCATTAAGATCTTTGTTATAATTTCAGCATCTTTTATAACATTGTGAACATAGACATTTGCAAACTGGTTTAATTCAGGAGTTCTGACAAGATCAAGTGATGGTTGATCTTGTGTCACTTTATCTTTTTCTGAAGTTAAATGTTCTGTTTCGATTTTTATAAAATCATCCATGCAAAGCGTAGATGTTATTTCAGGTTGAATGTCTAAAACTGTTTCAAATGTCTGTTCTATAGTACTATCATCCAATAAGTGTCTAAAAGGCATTTTCATTTGTATTTGCATTGAAGTATAACTTTGTTGAGGTGATTTTTCTACAGTATATTGCACAGGACTGATTTCATTTTGATTCCGAAACATATAATTATCCTCCTCAAGAATTTCCTCGTTTATATAAAAATCATTTATAATTTCAATCTATAGAATATTACAGAAATCAATTTTTGAGGGTGGAAACATTACAATTTCGCAATTTTCATCTTCTAAATACCTTTGTGGCATTATCCAACACTATCTGTTTTTTGAGTTTGAGATGGTTTCGAAGAGCATATTGAACTTTTTGCAACATGCAATATTTCGAGTTTTTCTTTTCGAAAGCGGTCCTTTGATACGAAATTGCTAGATTTTCCAAATATTTCTTTAAACGATAACTTTTATTTGGTTGATGGGATGTGTGACTCTCAGAACTTTCTATATCCTGAAAGATAAAATTTTAAATTCTGACATTTTATTAATTTATTCTATAAAATTTGATTCATTTTCAAATTTAATCTATATTATTAGTTAATTTGAACAAGTAGCATTTTTAATTCATCCATTAATTCTTACCGTGTCTAGGCATAAACGCTTTTTCAGATTTAAATTATAATCAGTATCATCACGCAGTCTTTTCCGGTTTTCATCATCATTTATAAACGTCTTCTTCCAAGTCTCGTTTTCCCACCAATTTATTATCGTTCTCAAGATTTTATTCTAATCAAATATAAATTTAATACATTATTTTCATATTTCTTTCATCTAATTCCTATTTTCTTACCGTTCGAGTTTCTTCGTCTTTTAATTTTTGACAGGTGAGATATCTACGAGCGGCTGACTGAATTAAAATGATATCTTTCGGCACCCTCTTATCTTCTTTCATAATTCCGAGCGATGAAAGAAAAAATTCGGTTTTATAATCGATTTTTTTGATTGGCGAAATCGATTCCTTTCCAGTTAGTGATTGGTTAATTTTAGATTTTGGAGAAGTGTCTAAATTCGTTAACATTTTATTCGCATGCGATTTTTCAATTTTATAAAATGAAGGTTTAGTAGGTATTGGTATCTGTTGAATGAAACTCTTCGATATATAGCTTTCTCTCTTCATCGATTTTTTTTTATAGACGACATTTCTAGTTAATTTTTTCATAAATTTACGAACATCCTGAAGCTGAAATTTTTAAAAATTAATTGAAATTTATAACTTTTTAATGCAAAACGCGTGTTGTTATAATAAATTTTTAAATTTAATATAGGAAAACTGGTGACAACTTTTTCGACACACTGGTCCAAAAATTCTTGATTATAATTTCTCCATGCTGTCTGAATAATAATTGCTGCCATTTCCTGCCAATTCAAAATCAAAATTACAGTTTTTTTTTTTTACACAAAACTTTTTTGTTTTTTTAAATTTCATATACCTTTTCTGTTTGTTTTAAAAGTTTAAGCAATCTTATTTTTTCTACGTATCTTTTCACAATTGCTTGTATAGATAAGAGACTTTTAGCCACGTCGTTTGATTTTTGTTTCCACCACATATCTATACTGACTACAATTTTCCCTTCCTAAAGGATAATTGAATAATTTAAGAATTCAAAACTTTTCAAAATTATCTTAAACATATGTTACCTTCTCTTCTCTTTTTACGTCTAGGTATTTAACTCTTTTCATAAATCCTTTCATTTTTGCTTGTATGACAACTAAATCTCCATAAAGGGGTTGATGCTTATCACAAAAGGCAATACCTTCTAACCAAATATCAATTCCTTTCTCATCACTTGTCCTTTCGTTTTGTGCTGGAGCAATATTTTTCCACCAATTTGCTATTACCTTTGAAACTATATACTAGAGATATATATATAAAGTTATTAAATCAGTTTCTGTTTATAATACACACATTGTAGCCATTGAATGTACAGTACTTACTTCTTTCAGCTTACAAACAGTATATAACATATTTGAAGATAAACTGGTAGAATCAGTAGGATGAATCAGACTTTTATAAGTGGCTAGTTGTAAATATTTGGCTTTTTCTGTTTTGGTTCTCCACCAAGTTTGAATCAACAATGCAGAAATCTCCTAAATTATTTTATAAAGTTTTTATTTCTAGTTATTTAATTTCAACAATTATTTTTACCTCATTTCTGATTAATTATACTTCAGCTCTTTCTGTAGATAATGATTTAGCGTCTTCGACTGATTTATAAATGCAAATTTTGGACTTCTGCAACAAAAGAGGGACTTCATGACGTCGAGTGCAAAATCCTCTCACATAACACTGTACGACCACAACGAATTCTGTTTGCTAAAAACAAAAAAAAACGTGTATAATTTTTCCTTCACTCGTGATAATTTTAAAAATATATAACATAGAAATAAGATCGTGTATAGTGTCATATCCCGTTACAACACCGACGTATATAAAATATCGATTTATTAACTGGACATTATTGTTTTTTTTTTTTATTTAATGTCGTCGTCTCGCAAACAAAAAATGACAATAAAATATTTTTTACTTCTTTTTGCGTTCCCTGGAGATTTCGAAACCATTTCTGAATAGATTTGGCGGCAGCAATAGTTGCATTTCGATCTAAAATTATTATTGAGAACATTTATTTTGAGGAAAATTATTTTTAAACTAATTATTTAGATATCATACTTACTTAAAAGGTTTCTAACACTTTGGTAACCCGAAATGCCAACAACGGTAAATGTTGCAATAGCACATGCTAAAGTATGAAACTTTGGATACATCGTAATAGAGATTTGTTATTAGTGTCAATAATTTTTAATTTTGCAATTGTATCCGATATGGTTATTCGGTCAATAAATTGTTTTAAAGGAAAACAATGAATAAAACTAGATTGTTTAGGTCTTTAATTTTAATCATTTTCATTATTACAATGGTTAACATTATGTTATCATGAATAATCATCATTTCGATGTTTAATAGTTTTAGATGATGCTTAATTATGTTTATCTGAAATCCAAGCTACATATGGAGAGCATAGAAGCAAAACTAGCATTCTTCACTTTTCAACATTTGTAATAAAGTTGAAAAAACTTCACACACATTAAGATTTAGATGATTTGCATGAATTTATTATTATTTCTTGTATATGATAATAAATTAACAACTTATTTCTTGTGAAAAAAATGAGAGAGCCTCAAATTACAATTAAAATTTGGATAATGTGAGTTTTGCGTCAAAAAGGTAGGGATAATGTTAATTTTGGAAAACAATTTTTTTAAATATACTGATGTACTAAGTGGACTTGAATCAGAACAGAAAAAATAATATACTATAGGAAAATGTGAGTTTTGCGTCAAAAAGGTAGGGATAATGTTAATTTTGGAAAACAATTTTTTTTAAATATACATACTGATGTACTAAGTGGACTTGAATCAGAACAGAAAAAATAAATAATATACTATAGGAAAAAATAAATAGGATATAGTGTAGTTTCAATAAAATATCATTTGTTATATAACAAATACCAATAATTATTATATTTAAACTGAATAAAAACATTGTATATCTAATTTTTTTCAAACTGTTTCCAAGTTTTTTTTCTTTTTTTTTTCATAAACCCAAGAATAAAAATATAATCAAAATTTCAAACTATTTTAAATTCGAGTCTTTGGAAAAGTTTTTATTCATTTAAATGTAGAGTTTCAGTTTCTATCCGTATGTATCAAAAGTGAATAAGAAGAAAAGTTTCAGTTTCTCTCTGCAGCGGACAAAAAAAGAGAGTATTTTCATTTTATTTATCATCAATAATAATACTGTATCCTGTTAGTAGTGTGTCAATCTGAAATCTCTCTCCAGTATTCACCGTAACTAATTGAAAATAATGCAAAAATATGAAATTTATGTTTTATTCAACAGGAATAACTTCAAAAAAAAAAAAAATAATAATAATAATAATACGGGGCCAAAATTGATAGTTCCCACAATTCACTTGGATCGCAATGTGTGATTGGTGGAAATGGATAAAATGACTTTTGCTTCCAACCAGGAAGTGGATGATGTTTTACTATAAAATCTATACAGTATTTCTAAATTAAAATATTTACTTTCGGTACGTGTTTTGACACAATAAGACTGCATTCTTAATATCGAAAAACTTTAGAGAATGAGTTTTGTTTCTACCTTATCTATCTTTTCAGATATATAAGGTATAATGTTTTACTATAAAATCTATACAGTATTTCTAAATTAAAATATTTACTTTCGGTACGTTTTTTTACACAATAAGACTGCAATCTTAATATCGAAAAACTTTAGAGAATGAGTTTTGTTTCTACCTTGTATATCTTTTCAGATATATAAGGTATAACAGAAAGAACTCGCACTATTTAAAAACTTCTCAGACTTAAACATCTACTGTACATGAAATGATTCTTCTATTCATTCTCTCTCCACGAATAAAAAAAAATAATTATGAAATCATGGAATTCTATTACAAGCATTTTGTCTTCCTTGGTTTATATAGTTTACTATAGTACAAATTTGGGTATTTTACTATAGTACAAAAATTAAACAAAATTTGGGTTTATAATTTATTTTTAAATAAATTATATAATTAAAAATATGCATATCAAATGAAGTTTTCTAGCGATGTTTCCGAATCAAATTTCCGAGAAAATGAAGTTGTAACAAAACTATAACCTCAAAATTTAACTTCCAATTACCAATATTTGTTCTCCAAATCTTTATCCATGAAATATTTAATTTCTAAACCTATAATTATTTATGACGATTTACTTATTAAAAATCTGAATTACTTTGTTTATATATTATTCAAAAGACAGTAAAATGGATTACATTCTTCAAATTACATTACATGACTAATGTAAATTTTGATTTTTTTTTATTTTCACCATACACAAGTGGATCAAAATCGGTGGGGGGTCAGCTGTATCCTCCCCTTGTCAGTTGAGGAACATTACATCCTCCGATATTTGATGCAACATGTCCACTGCAAAAGTTTTGTGTGTTGGTTTATCATCTGGCTGGAAGGCATGTAAGAATTGCACTTTATATGCTTACAATTGCAGGTTGTGGTGTAGGACCTTGTGCACTGTTGATCATGGTAGCTGTAATTGTCTGGCAATGGTGCGAATGGATTTGTTTGGAGATTGATCAAAGGCTTGTCTTACTAGTTCAGTGTTTTCCGCTGATACTAGTTTTCGTCCACTCCTTGCTTTATCCAAAAGTGTGCCGATTTCCATGAATTTCTTGTGCCATTCTCGAATTGATGGACATGATGGTGGCTGTTTTCCATATTTAGTCCTGAAGTTTCACTGGGTCTGTGTGTCTGATTTTGTTTCAATGAACCATGCCACACGTTGTGCCTTTTCTTGGAGAGTAGGCATTTTCATATGTGGACCCTCTCCTTCTACACAATGCAACCTGCAATACACACAATCGAATATTAGTACAAACTTTAATAATACAATGTGTGGCATGTAGATGAAGTCTCGGACTTAGGAATTCTATTTGACCGAAAACTGACTTTTTTCCCTCATATTCTAAATATTATAAAAAAATTGAAAATGAGAAAAGGTATTATTTACAGAAACAACTATTATTTAAAATCTAATCGAATTAAATTTATTATATTCAATACGTTCTTTCTTCCAATTATAGATTACGGCATTACTATTTGGGCTTCTGCTGCCCCTTCTTATCTAAGACAGGTAAACAATGTTTTTGAAAGGATACGACATTTACTATCTCCTTATAATCCGACAACATTAAATGGACGCGTTTTATATTTTGACTTAAAATATTTACAATTTTATTTGAATAATTGCTTTGATCAATTAGATTTAATGTTAAAAGTTCCATATCATAAAACGAGATCAACAGGCTTTCTGGATGTCAGTTAAAAATAATTATAAAAAAAAATATTTTATTACTATGTTAAAATTAATATTATTTTTTTATTTTCATTTAATTATTATTACATAAAAGTTCAAAACAGTATAACCTTGAGAGATTTAGACAAGATTTTATAAAGATCGTCACATACTGCTTTTAAGACGATACGATATCATATTGTTATGGTGTCAAGTTAAAATTATTATTCTGTTTACCCGATAACGAATTGTTACTCAAAAGACCGAATTAATAAAAATCTAAAAATATTTTCGATAAACTGTTATTTAATTCCCGAAAATCTAATCCCAAAAAGTAGTTTTAGTAATAAGATACTCTTTGTACAACTTATAAAGTTCTCTTAATCTTTTTCTTTTTTTTATTCAAATTAATTTCTAAGCTTTTATTTTTAATCTCGCAAGAAAGTTTCCTAATTTTTTTTTTCAATTTCTCTTATACAAAAATTAAATTTAAATTTTTATTTTAAATAAAATCGAATTTATACAGTTACGTATACTGTAAAGGTACTATATAAACTTTATACAATATAATAATTTAATTCGCTTGTACTACTATAACATAATTTTCGTTTGATATTTTCCTATTACAATGTTTTTCCTTGTGTTGTTATTTTATAGAAATAATGCTTTTTATTTTGATTTATGTCGACATTTCCAATATAGTACTGTACAATTAAACCTCTGTTCACTAATTTAATTCGTTCCTGAAAGTCGTTCGTAAACCGAAACTGTTTTCCCCATAGGAATTAATTTAAAATGAATTAATCCGTTTCTGGACCGCAGATGATTGCTTATTTAAACTTTTATAACAGTATTTTGTGCACAAGTTCTTAACACAAAATCAGTGGAAACTATTAAATCTATCACAAAAAAATAAGCACAATACTATAGTCGGTTTCAAGATAACCTGACAGCCGAACCATCAAAGGTAACACCGTATTCATACGTGATTTGTAAATAACAACATTGTCTATTGGTCTATAATACAATATTTTGTTAAATTTTGATCTCGGGATTATAAAATATATATTTTAAAATCATCTCAAATTTAATATTTCGATATTTTATTTACCAAAACAACAAATTATAGAATAGTATATCATTTTTATATTTTAAGATATTAATATTAAATTTAACTAATAGGGACTATTTTCCTTTGTGTAGAAATTAGAAATACTCACAACAATGGTAGTGATTTACTGTCAGGTTATCTCGAAATAGACTATAAGCAGATCAAATATAGCTGAAAATTTAATTTAGTTTTACCGTACCTGTATGCTCGAGAGTTGACTGCGTAAGTGGTAGGTTGTGAGAAGTGAAATGTTATTGTTTGGAAGGAGATGCTTTTTTCTTTTTTCTGTCTCTTGGCACCACTCGACTTTGCTTCAGACCCACTAGGTCTCTATTTCACTAAAAAGTTGTCCAGTGTGATTTGTTTTTGCCTACGTTTTAAAATGTTTTTAAAGTGACACATGGTATTATCATTGAAAATATTTATGTTGACGGCCTGCGTGTTCGTAACTCGAGACACAGTACGTCATCAAAGTCCCTTTGTGTTTGGAAAATTTGTTCGTAAACCGAATTGTTCATAATCCGAGGCGTTCGTAAACTGAGGTTTGACTGATTTTCAACACACACACAGAGTGAAGAAAAACTTCGTAAAATTTTGTATATTGATAGGGGACCTCGAAACAAGTCGAAAATATCTGATGAACATATGATCTAAATGGCATTGTTTTTGAGTTATAACCCTTTAAAGCTAGCCAATCACCATCGAGTATACAAAACATAACGACGGGTCGCGTTGCCAAGACGCGTCGCATTGCGTCGCTCGCCTTCTTACTACCCGGTAGTATTGATATTAATAAGTAGGAGAGTGACGCGTCTTGGCAACGCGACGCGTCGTGATGCTTTGTGTACTCGATGGTGATTAGCTAGCTTTAAAGGGTTATAACTCGAAGACGGTGTCATTTAGACCATATGTTTATTCGACTTGTTTCGAGGTCCCTATCAGTATACAAAATTTTACGACGAAGTTTTTCTTTATCCTGTATAAATTTTTCTATTCAACAGATATGTCTGTTCAGCCTAACAATAAAATTATCTATACTGTATTTTATATAATACAAACAGGATATTATTTATAAAGACAGTATGTAGATGTACTGAAAAATTTTCTAAAACGTATTTAATGTGTTTAAATTTTCATTATTAATAAAAATAATATGCTTTTATTATTTTAATATGAATTTAGAATTGCTGTTTAAATTTATATTGATATATAAAATTACTCTATATAAAATATTTTATATTATTTATAAGGAAAAAATTTTTCATTCTGATTAATCAATGACAGCAATAAAAATCGGAACATTATAATTAGAAATATAGGATATGAATACAGATTATATTAATGATAATTTAATGTTTACATATACAT
>AYEL01057359.1:0-29919 GCA_000484575.1 Olivierus martensii | reverse complement strand
ATTATATCACGACCCAATATACCATCACTCGGTGCGGCTATATGTGGGTCGACCACATAACAGGCGTATTTAAATCGTAACGGACCGATTTGAAACGTGAATGTGTACATACCATAAGTTTGAATTAAATGTCCCGTGGCACTTTGTAATTTTAAGTTCGATTCTGGACGCGGCAACGGCCATCTCCCCAGAGAATCGACAAAAGACCTCGACAGCAATGTAACCTTAGCACCTGTATCGATTGTTAAATAACTTGTTCGTCCGTTTACCAAACATTTCAAGCATGGATCGGCATCCCTAGCTAATTTTGTCTTGTACATTCCCTTAAATTGAATAACTTTACTTCTGTTTTTATCGTTATTTTGTTTCCGTTCCCCTATGGATACATTAGCGCGTGATTGGCAATTATCCATTTTCGTGACAGATTTTCCCCGCACTAGTCAAGATTGTGGACTCTGACGATTTTGCCCGCGTGTTCTTACTTGAACGTTTCGCTGTGGAACAAACCGTGGTCGCCCTGACGTGCGTGGAATCTGAGATAAATTCTGAGACCGTGGACCCCCTCGTTGTTTATTAAAAATCTGTGGCGGTGCGAATCTTGGCGTCAGCCTGACACCATAATCCCGATATTCAGTTAAGCAAGGCTGTGGGTACCAATTACAAGGCGGTGGCCTGTAACATGGTGAATTTCAACCCTGTTCATAATGTGGAGGCGGTCTATATAGTCTATAACGTGGCAATTCTCGAGTTTCGGTCGGCTTTATGGGTTGACCCTGCCTTAGTGCTAAGGAGTTTCTCTTATAATATTCAGACAGTGTATCAGTTTCCGATTTACTGTATTGATAGATTGTTTTTGACTTAATTATTTTTATTTTAGGAAGGTGTAGATCTAATATGATATTTTCTTAAAAAAGAAAAAGGATGCAAATAAATTCTCAAGAAAAAGGGGAAAATGAAAAAATACAATAAAATAAAACAATCTATTATTCATGTGGATGCCAATTTTCAGTGTTTTACAAGTAAAAAATGTAGTAAATAAGTGAGATGCAGATTTTCAAAACCTTGATAAGAAATAATCAAGACTGATGCTGTCAATTTTATGTTAATTTAATATTTCTGTGGTTAGCATCTGGTCATCATCTCAATTCAGAATCACAAATTCTTTTTTAAAATTAGTTTAACAGTAAAGTTGTTAAAGAAATATGCAATATGAAATATATTTTCAAAAACATAATACAAACTCTGATTATATTTTTCAGAAAGTGAATCATCTGACAGTGAAGGTTCAAATTCTATACCTACCTCTATAACAGATAGTGATGACTATTCCATGGATTCAAGTACAGAAGATTCCTCAGATGATGATTTAGATGAAACATGTTCACTTTTAACAAAGTTAAGGACTTAAAGTTGTCAATATTTTTATACTGTTACTATATTATTAAAATTTTAATGTAAAATATGTAAAATATTCATAAATCAATAAACTGTTTTTATAAATTCAAATATGCTTGCGTGGAGCGTTTTGTTCCCCTCGTCATCTAAGTCTGAACCTCCCTATGTATCAAAGTTCGTGTCTTTATCTACCGCTCTAATCCTCACTTCTATCTTTATTTCTTTGTGCTCCAAACAATTCAATACACCTTGCAAATTCTCCATAATAAAATATTACTTTTATTAATACTGAACTTATTACTTACAAAAGCAATATTGTAATAAACCAGAAGTCCTTCTTTTTTCACAAATAGCAATAACATACGTACATACAACTGGATGTAAAACTGAAAGCACAGACTATTCCACCGACAAGACACACATCCACAAAACAAAAACCTACGAAGGACCTCTGACAGCCAATCCTCTGTCACCACTTATAGGTCGTACATTTACATAATATTTCTATTTAGTACACAGATCTTTTACTAATTTATTATATATTATTAAATAACTTAATGTATTAATTCATACATTAAATAACAACACTCCTCAACTAATCAAAAAAGTCTCTTAAATAATTTTCTTTCTTCCTATGGATGACACCTCCACCGCCATCCAACATGGCGACACCTCCATCTTCCTGATAGGCACAAGGTAATCTTCTTTTCTTTTTTGTTTCTTCAAAAAAAAAAAAAAAAAAAAAAAAAAAAAAAAAAAAAAAAAAAAAAAAAAAAAAAAAAAAAAAAAAAAAACATTTTCCCCAGCCCCTCACATGCTTTTAATTATTTTGCTTGTATTTTAATATAACTTTCGTGAGGTGTAGATTTTGAATTGGTCGTGGATCTTCCAGCAGTAAGGCATTTATGAACTTTTACTGCATAATTACATAGTTCATATTGATTATCTTAGTTCAAGCTGTTTACTGTCAGTTTGTCGTTTTTTCAATGATAGATATAGAATCCACACTTGGTGGCATTTTCAGAGCTACCATATCATCCATGTCCATAATAGAATTGATCAGATAAATAATTAAGAATCAATGATCAGAATCATATTGTTTCTGAATATAATGAAAAGAATGATATCCAAAATAAATTCCAGTTCTTTCAGATGGGAAGCTATTTACCAGTTTTATTCAATGAGACAACTGGAAAACAAGTTGGCCATTCAATTGACTAGAAGAATAAATGATGATTGATATACAAAATCTCTGAAATTCCACATTAGTATAAGGTTTTTCTTTTTTAATATTAAATATTTTAATTTTTTTATTATCTAACTTTTCACTATCACATTGAGGTCTGCTTGAGGATCCTATGTAAATATGCTAAATTTTAATCAGTGGTTTAACTAGACTATCCTTGAACTAGACCAATATTCATTAAATATCATGAAAGATGTGTGTTTTAAAGTGTTTGTTTAAAAAAGTATGTTTACTGAAGCAGGTCTCTTAGAAAAACCAAAAACGTTTTATAATAATAAACTTTTCCTGGTATAAAAGCTGTGAAATCATCATGAAAGATTTTTTTACAACAGTTAATACTGAATCTGAAATTTTGTATTAAAGGTTATCTATCATTTATTCTAATATACCAGGGGTGGCCAAACTTCATGTCACTACAAGCCACATAGGAGAATCTCAAATACTCGAGAGCCATATTTTCTTTCTGGATCAATGAGAACAGCATCAGATATTGGGTAATCTTAATAATGATTCCAAAAATTGTTTATTTCAGATGCATTTATTTCATAGAAAAATTCATACTACTTTTTACAATAGATAAAAAAATAATATATCTATAATTTGCTTAACTTAAATAAGTATTTTCTTCATATTTACTATTGGCTTTCATGGTATGGAGCCACACTGAAGGTAACAAAGAGCTGCAGTTTGGCCATCTCTGTAATATACTATTTATATGCAATATATTAAAATAAATGATAAATAATCTTTAATACAAAATTTAGTATTAAAGGTTTTCCCAATATTCGTTCCTATCTTGGGAAAATTACTTGAGGGTTGAGCTATAATTTTGTATCTTTCCTCTAATGTCTGTATCTTTCTTCTACAGTTCGACTGGCCACGTCAGGTATAGACAATGTGTGATAGGAATGTCAGTTATTAGCAAATGATTAAGAACTGACATGAAGAAAACTAATTGCATATAGATATATATAAATTCTAAGGTCTTTTAATAAAAAATAATTGATTTCCCATAAATTCTGAAATATAGATGCTATATAACCATTTTTCAATTAAATTTATACTTAAATCATGCTTTTCATTCATTTTATTCCATTATTGAACAATATTGTTATGACTTGATGACGAAAATTTATATAGTAACAATCTATTATTCACGTGGATACCAACTTTCAGTTTTTTACAAGTAAAAAATGTAGTAAATAATTAAAATGCAAATTTTCCAAACCTTGATAAGAAAGTTCCAAACACAAGCTCGCCAAAGCAGTGAAAATAACTCAGTTTAATTTAAAATACAAAAACGCTGTCGGTATTATCAATACCATCCTCAGTTGCACATTTAAATATATAGAATAGAACAAAGGAACAATTCTTTAAAATGATATTGATAATACCGAAAGAGTTTTTGTATTTTAAATTAAACTGAGTTAGTTTCACTGCTTTGGTGTGCTTGTGTTTGGAACTTTATTGTAGAAAGTAAAGCAGTTTAGTAAGTTTGTCTTTATTCTTGATAAGAAATAATCAAGACTGATACTAACAATTTTACAATGTTTTATATTAATTTACAGACTAAATAGTATCAATTCTAATACCAGAAAGTACTCTAGGAACAACTCTGGCTTAAATACTAGGTCTATCGGTTTTTCTGGTTTCAGTTAATGTTGCGATTTTCAGGAATTTACCCCAATATTAGAGGAAGACTCTATATATTTTTTTGTCAACAGATGATAGCACTTACCACTCAGAGTACTAAGTGGAAGGGCGAAATAAGTCCTTCCTAAGAATCCTTGGTCCTCCTACAGGCTACCCATTCGTGCTTGACAGTCAGCTGGATTGTGGAGGACAGCGATCGTGGGCTGGGCCCATATCCCATGATAAATTTTTCAAGGGGTGCGATCCAAGACTCGAACCCCGCAAGATGGAAAGCTGAAGCATTTCCACGCGGCCAATCCAGTCACCTGGCCACTGTATTTGATATGAGTGAATGCTGAAATATTGATTTATTAATTATATGATAGTAGTCCACAAGGCTGATTTTTCAGTTCTCAAATAATTTTTAAAAATTCATAATATATAACGTATTTAAAAAAATAAAAATTTACCAATTAGGTAAATATAATTTTTAATAAATAAACTCGAAAATATATACAGTGGTACCTCAGTATACGTCCTGTTTAGATGTGAAAAATTTTGTTTAGTATACGACTTTTGTTTGGAATATATCCAACTCGCGTGCTAGAACTTGTATAAATCTGTTGTGTGTTCTCTTAAGGAAAAACATTTCTTATATAGAAATTATAAGAAGTCATAATAGCATTGTCTGTAATGACCAAACAATAATTAAAAGCCAGCCATTTAATACAAGCCATGATAGACTCGCTGAAATAAATCAAAATCTATCATAGCATGTCTCCTATAACAAGAAAATCAACTGGATGAGGAGTGGGCATTACAGAAAGAAATTCCGGGAACATCTGAAAGAAAGTGTGATGGAAAGGATCCAGAAGTTGAAAAGCATTAGATCAATGGTTTTTTATTGTTAGCAGGCAAGACATGAATATTAGTGGCCCAGTGGTGAAGACAAATCAGAGGAGATCGCTAAAAAGCTAATAATTAAGTACCTATTTTAATAAAGCATTAAAATAGCTAGCTAATTATTATATTTAACCTACTTATTTACCTACAAATTATATATTTTATTTTAGAATTTATTATTACTTCATTTAATTGAGACAGCTGCTTAATTGGGCCAAAATGGCTTAGTCCCAATTAAGCAGAATCCACTGTATATCCTTTTGAAGCAAAAATTGTATATTTGACAAGATTTTTAAATTGTTTCTCCTTGATAGTTTTTGCTGATCCATTTATTAGTGAAGAAGAGAGAGGTTAGTCCATAAAAAAAAGCAGTAAAAAGTTGATGTATTTGACTAACTTGCTAAATAATTTTCTGTCTTACTTGTGAGAACAGAAGTTTCCTAATCTGAATCAGATATATTTCCAAAATGTCAGCCATCTCTTAACACTGCAACCAATCAGTGATCTATTGTATTCCCCTTAACAAGATCATCCCATTAGGTCTTGCACACAAAAGGCAATATTTTCTTCAATGAGACTTTAAAAGTTTTTTCCAGTGTAGAAAAATGCAACTCCAAAAGATCATATCTTAGCCCTGAAAAGGCCCATACATTCACACAAAATGTGAAGAGTTTCATCTCCCTGATATCTACAACTGACACTATCAATTTTCCAATTAAGTGAAAATGTCTCCTAATATGAGACAGTGCTCTGTGAGGAGTTCTGTAAGTAATCCTTATTTGATTTTTGTGCAATGCAAGTAACTATGTGAAAATGTCTCCTAATATGAGACAGTGCTCTGTGAGGAGTTCTGTAAGTAATCCTTACTTGCATTGCACAAAAATCAAATAACTGTTTATTTCTCTGTAATGAACTAAAATAAGTGTCTTTGCTTGCCTTAGTCTAGGAATGAACCTCCAAAGGAAGATGCTGAGCTGCCAGCCAAACTCTTACAACCTGCCCACATGCATCAAATCTAATGCTGAGGGCAAGCTCAGGTCCAATAAAGAGATAAGAAGCCCATTCCTTAGCTAGCCCATCTAAAATCTCATTGCCCTAAATCCATGTGCCCCCTGCCAACAAGATGAACCTTGTCCTAGTAGCCAGTTCCAATTAAGATGATGGCATTCCTACACAAGCTTTGACAATAGTAGTAACTGAACAGTTATGAGAGCAATCGTAAATACAGCTAAAAAGATGCTCTCTCTCCATAGGTAAGTTCATGGATTGTGAGATGCTAACAAAATCCCTATTATCAGATATGTTGTTAGGAAAGTTCTCTCTCCTATTTGTGAAATTTTAACTATACTATAGGAATTGTTAGCAATAAATGCAATCTTTTTATCTTGCTTAATCAAGTTTAATTTTGCTCACATGTAATCCCTCTGGAATGCTCTACTTTCTAACAGCAGATTCCAAATGACACTTATTCATGTGCCCATTTTACTTCAATTTGGAATATCACTATAAAACCATCTCTGATATCAGAATTCAATAAAAACTATAACCTGGCTAAAAACATAGGAGAACTGCTATGATCTATCAGAAACATTGCAATTTATTTTGTTAAAAAAAAAACTTTTTTTATGATTTGTTATAGGCATTCATTCAAAAAATGAAAAATATTCATCATAATGATAATTTTATTAATATACAGTGGTACTTCGGTATACGTCTGCTTTGGAATAACTCCAACTTGGTATACGTCCTCTTTGGATGCGAAAAATTTTGTTTGGTATATGATCTTTGTTTGGAATACGACAGACTTGCGTGCTAGAACTTGTATAAGTCTGTTGTGTGTTCTCTTAAAACACACATTCCTTATATAAAAATTATAAAAGTCATAATAGCATTATCTGGTCATTTCCAAAACATCCTGAGGAAAAGGCAGAAGCTAAATTCTTTGGACAGATTTTTAGTAAAAGTCAAACCTGGTGAGCCTCAACAAAGTCCAAGTAGGGAAAAGAGAGAGAAAAATAGAGAAAAACACTAGAATTTCAAATTCCTAAAGTTTTATTGGAAGTGGACTCTCCTTCCAAACAATATCATCATCATCTCTCTTCTCATCCACCTAGTAGGCACTCGACTCTTCTCAGTAAGGTAACCGAGGTTATACTTTCATTTATTTTATCTACTGTAATTGCTTTTGTATTTATATATTTTAATATTAATTAATTGGGAAAAAAGACAGAAAATAGAAAGAAAAATACCAGAATTTCAGATTCCTAAAGTTTTACTGGAAGTGGACTCTCCTTCCAAACATCCATCTCTTCCTCCTCCCAAATTTCAGATTCCTAAAGTTTTATTGGAAGCGGACTCTCCTTCCAAACAATAACATCTCTTCCTCCTCCCTTCTCAATACCATCCTAGTAGACACTTGACTCTTCTCAGCAAGGTAGCGATGTTATCTATTGCAAATGCTTTTGTATTTATGTATTTTAAGTATTAAGCAATGTTTAAATTATTTTGTACAATCCCATCAATGTATAATATGCCAATAACAATATGATTTTTTCATGGGAACGGATTAATCATTTCCCTTTATTTTTTTATGAGAAAAATTCGTTTGGTATACGTCCTGTTTAGTATAAGTCCATGGATCTGGAACGGATTAAAGACGTATACGGAGGTACCACTGTATGTTTAAAATCGGTATTTATTGTAAAAATATATCGTTATGTAACTTATATATATACATAATCTGTTTATATAAAGCATGTACAGTGGGTGATCGGTTAACGAACATTATCCGTTTCAAGACATTGAATTGTTCTTTATATATTATTTCAATAAGTTTTAAAAATGTTCTTTTTAAAAATTATTGCACATACATTGTTTGCTAGTAATTCAAAATCTTCAACATCATATTTCCAAAAACATTATTGCTTGCATAGATATAATGGATTTACTAGTATTGGCTAAATAACAGAACATGCTGCAATATACTCATTTAAGATATAGTTGATAACTATTATTTTCATGTTTTTTTTAAGATTTAAATAATATGCATTTATTTATCTTATATTTTGATGATATTTCTTATTAACTCTACAGTGGGTGATCGGTTAACGAACATAATCTGTTCCAAGAGAATGTTTGTTATCCAAGTTGTTCGTTAACCGATCATTGATTTACCATAGGTTTTTATGAGAATTTGATTAATTCGTTCCGGAGACCCATAAAAACATAAATAAAAAATTATATAATTTCTTACAACGTTTATTTATATGTAATAACAATAATATATACGAGGGTCAGTCAAATGAAAACCGGAAATATTTTTTTACAGCTCCTGTATTATAGAAACAGAGTTGGAACAAGTACACTATTTTTCAATGTAGTCCCCCTGCTTTTCAATGAATTTCCGCCACCAAGTCGGGAGGGCATGGATACCTCAGGAAAAAAAATCTTTTGGCTGTGCCTGCAACCACTCATGCACTGCCTGTTTTACCTCCGTGTTGGTCGCGAACTTGTGGTCACCTAAGGAGTCCTTTAGTGAGCCAAAAATGTGGAAGTCGGAGGGCGTGAGGTCGGGAGAGTAAGGAGGATGGAGGAGGCACTCTAGACGCAAGTCCTGGATAGTCACCACAGTCGCACGAGCTGTATGAGGATGCACGTTTTCATGCTGGATGAGAACGCCTGTTGAGAGGAGTGGCATAGTATGGTGCTGCATGTGTATTGCTTGAGTAAGGAATGGCGGCACTCGACATCACCAAAGCCGAAAAAGTTCCATAGCCAGCCATCCGCAGGAAATGTGATTCTAACCTTATACTGGGGGCAATACACATGCAGCACCATACTATGCCAACATGCGTCAATGGATTTCTATTGGTTTCGTGCCTTCACTGTTTAGGAAACGGATCACTCCACGCTGTTTTTCTTTGGTGCATTCCAACAGAGGGGCTGCCATATTGGAAACGCTTGTATGTCTCCTCTGGGTCGCAGGGGGTCACGGGACCAACACCAATTGATAGCAGGAGAGTCCACGCACATGCGTACCAGGTCTGATCGCAATGGGAGCGGTTTTCGATTTTCTACAATGGTTTTCCGGTTTTCATTTGACTCAGCCTCGTATATACATAATATTGCATTTTCATTTATATGTTTATTTTCCCAATAAAGAATCTGTCCAATATCGGTTGCTTTTCTCTCTCCTTCAGGATTTTTCGGAAATGATTAATAAGTCGATTGCTTTTCTCTCTCCTTCAGGATTTTTTGGAAGTGATTAATAGTATTGTCGTGGTAGAGATCCCCAAGCCTATTGACCTCAACCTGGTATAGTGCCATTCTAAGACTAAAAAATTTGTAAAATCTCTCTGGGTAGAGATCCCCAAGCCTGTTGACCTCAACCTGGTATGGGTGCCATTCTAACAAGATCCCCAAGCCTATTGACCTCAACCTGGTATGGGTGCCATTCTAACTTCTCTTCAGAAATTTTCGAAAGTGATTAATAGCATTGTCTTGGTAGAGATCTCCACCTATTGACCTCAACCTAGTATGGGTGCCATTCTAAGACCAAAAAATTCTAAAGTGATTAATAGCATTGTCATGATTAAGATCCCCAAGCCTATTGGTGATTAATAGCATTGTCATGGTAGAGATCCCCTAAGCCTATTGATCTTGTGATTAATAGCATTGTCGTGGTAGAGATCCCCCAAGCCTATTGACCTCAAAATGGTATGGGTGCCATTCTAAGACCAAAAAATTGTAAAATCTCTCTCTAACCTTCTTTAATAAATGTTTGATTTGTTAAAGAAGGTAAAAATCTTTGATTTGCCCCCGAGTTCATTTTAATCCGGAAAAATTACTGTTCTTCCATCCTTACCCATAAGTCCACAAATGCACAAAGCCTAAGCCTGTCATTCTATTAGGTTAGTTAAGCTGAAATATCCTCATGGAATATCTTTATCTGGAGGTGGCCACTTATATAGCCACCATCATCACAGGCAGACCAACAGTTGACTCCATGATGGAGTCAACTATGGGTTTCAACGGGCCGGGCCCAGATCTCTCCTGAAAAATTGGAGGAATGGGACCCTCGGATCTTCCAGAATGTTGAGCCACAGCTTTACCACGCAGCCTGATGGCTGCGTGGTAAACCTGTCATTCCATCAGTCCGCAGTCCCACAATTTGTTCTGTGAAGTGGTTGTTATCTGAACATAAAAATCTATCAAAAAAATTGTGTTCGTTATCCGATTTGTTTGTTATCTGAACTGTTCGTTAACCGATCACCCACTGTATTTTTTTAAATGTGTTTTTTATTAATTGCCAAATGTTATTTCATGGACTGTGTAAGTTTGTATAAAATCTCTAAATTTCATTGGACAAAATACTATGGAAAGAGAGCTACTGAAATAAACACATTTCCCTTGTTTACCTCCAGTTTTTTTATAACATAAATAGATTATAGTCAAAATCACGACTATGTATTTTTACTTTTACTGAATAAACTAATTTCCTTCATGAGTGAACTTTAAACTTGGGAATATAATCTTTAAAATTAAATATTTAAAAATATAAATATTTAATAAATCATCATTACCTTTAATACGAGGATCCCATAAACGAATATGTCTGTCAGCTGAAGCTGATATGATTTGTCGAGATAGATGAGAGTAAGCAATATCAAAAAATGCTTTGGATCCATTCTAAAATACAAATTTTTAATTTATTATACTTTTATAAATTATTTTCAAAATAAAATATATTTTTATTATTTATTCAATCATTATCTTACCAACTGAGTTTTCAAACTTGCCATTTCAACATCCCAAATAGATATGTTGTTATCCATGGATGCAGAGCATAATTCATTTATGTCTATCCACTGCACTCCTGTTACAGCTTCTGAATGACCAGCTAATGTTAGCAATGGCACCTATAATAGTTCAAAAATTAAAATTAATGGATTATTAAAAACTTACCATAAATAAATATATTTTCATCAAATTAACTGATATTTGATATTATTTCATATTAATTTCAAAAATCTTTTCTTTATAATCAAGCATTTATATTCATATATTTAAAATAAGAATTTTCTAATTCAACAACAGCAAAACAGTTGATAAGCTACAAGTAAAAATTTACAAAAACACAAGGTTTTTGTGTATATAAATTAATAAAATGCTTAGAAAAACCAAAAAATTAAACATTTAATCCAGAAATAACATACAAAGTAATGGCTTTATATATCATTTCTGGATTAAATGTTTCTTTTTTTGGTTCTCTTTAAGCAGTTTAAATTATTTCACCAATAGTTGACACTTTCAAATAAAATTCCTTTAAATAATAATATAACATCAATTGAGAATCACTCTAGTTGATGAATGGTACCACCACTTAATTTATAAATCAGTAACCTGATGTCAATCCTTCCAACATTTTGAAATGAAATGCTGTATTAGTTAATAAATTGTCAATATTTTGTTCTCTAATCTGCTGGTTTGTTATGGAAATCTTTAAAGAGGTAAGCTCTTTGATAAGACATCATAAACATTATAATTTTAATAATAATTGTGATTTAAATAATTATGTTATAATAGCAATTTTTAAATTATATTGTGGACACTTGTGGAGTGTCAAGTACTAATGCATACTTTTATATTGTTTTTAATAGTTCACACCCACTGTCAAGTATTAATGCAAAATTTATTATTTTGCATACTATTTACATTCTGTGCTTATAAATATAGACATCTTTGAGTTTCGTCAAAACTACTGTAACATGTCTAGCTCTAATAGTTTACAGCCCTTATTAACCACAGATATATCGCATATCAGTATTGGAATACAATGAATTTCTTTAATAGTTTTTGGTTTTTGTCTAAGATAAAAAACCAAAAACTGTTAAAGGGAAAAATACTAAATTATTTCCTCCTATGATGGGAAAATACTAAATCATACAAAATGAATTCATCTTAACATAGATCATGTTCATAGAAGAACTTATGTAGCTACCATAGCATAATGCTTCTCAGTTTCTTACATTTACTTTAATGCATAAAGACAAAGAAAAGATTCTAAAATTCCTTGGATGGGTCTGGAAACCATTTCTTATAAAAGTGGAAAAGACAATTTTAGTTCTATGATGGATAGTTTCATTATGTTTACTAAAGCTAGTTTATCCATAACAAAAACTATTAAATAATGTATTTATCTGATTAAAGAATTGAACTGGAAAAACCTATTTGTGAATAATCATCTAGGTAAAATATTGTTCAATACTTTTCTGAAGTGCCAAAAAAACTTCCTAATATTAGCATCAAAATAGCATAGAATCCTATGTTAAATAGACAGAAATAAAGAGAAATCCTAACAAAATGGTTTGGAGAGATTGTTGAATATATAATAATAATGGTGTTATCAATTCATCTCAACTCCTTGATTTACTACCAATATATCACTGCCATATGTCTCTTATAATCATCTAAATTTGACTTCTACAGGGAAACGACCATTCAAAATTGTAAAAACTAGACTTCTTGAGACATTATCCTGTTAACTCTATACAAAAAACTATGTTGTTAGTTGGAGTAAATAACTTCACAAAATTTGTTTGTTTACAAGTGACAAAGTCTGCAAATACAAAAGCTGTAATCAAATTTCTTGAGACCTTGATAAATGATTTTGGGCTGCCTTGATGAGTGATAACAGACCATGATACAACATTCATTGTAGCAGAATTCTTCAAAGAACTTTGAAGAATCCTACAAGACAAAAGGCATCAAAATTGATTTACATCCACTCAGCAACCACAAATAAATGATCAGGTAGAATGCACTGATTCCAATGATCACAAGTAGCGATCACAACCAATAGTAAGACTGAAATAAACGATTAGATATAGTGCAATGCAACATCAATTATTTACCTGATAAAATTCTAGCTCAAGCATCTTTTGAACTATTGTATGGATATGTCCCAGATTTTGAAGGAGGTTTCTCCCCTGAATTACTACCCAATGACTATGTTGAATTAGATAAACTCAGAAAAGAGGCTCAAGAAGAGATCTTTGGGAGACAAATTAAGATGAAAAAGCATTATGACAAAAGGACAGCTCCATCCATTGGCTATGATATAGGGGATATAGTAATAGTAAAAAGACTACCTGAGATGTTTACTAAAAATCAAGCAAAGTACAGAGGCCCTATAACTATTGTGAAGGTTTTATTCTTGGATGTGTATGAAATTTCTGACCTTATTACAGTGAGTCAGGATAAGAAACAGCAATTGACACACACCACAATAGCATATGCAGATAAACTAAAACTTAAGATAGCCAATGAGGAGGGAGAGGAAATAGAATATAGCAAGTCTGAAGACTGAGATGAAGATAGTAAAAATGAAATAGGAAATATTAACAAGGAGAAAAGGTGGAAGGGATAACCAAGAGAGAACCAAGTTCTCTTGGTTATCCCTTTATTCCATTCACTTGAATCCCTTTATTCCATTTCACTTGAATCCCTTTATGCCATTTCACCTGAATTCTATATTGTCATGTATTCTGCATTACTTGGATAACTACATGATAATAGAGTTCAGGTGAAAGAACCTTGGGAGTTGCACATTTCTTTCCCCTTTCTTATTAAAGTAACCAAATTAAGATATTAACCAGAGTTGATGTAACTTGAACTGTAAAGTGTTTTCTTTGTTCCAAACTGAAAATAGTTTGATGACAGAATGGTCAAGTGTAAACATTTAATTTTTCTGTTATTCTTTTTTCTGTTTTAAAAAATAAATTGTGTATTTCTTTTTCAGTCACCAGAGGGCATGGGAGAAATGAAAAAAAGAGGAGAAAAGCATCTTGATTTGATGTATTGAATGAGATAATTACAAAAAAAACAGCCAGGAAACTTTTTTTAAGGGGCCTAGAGTTGAGTCTTACAGTTATGAAATCATTAGTGGAATTCCAAAATAGTCTTTTGTTCATAGCAGAATATGTGAACAAAATGCACATTATTTACTTATTTTTCACTAATATTTATTTAGTTAAAAATAAATTTAATTAATTAAAAATAAATAAGTAAAAATGTAATGAACAATTTGTGACAAATAACATTTTTGCAAACAACACACAGAAGCTTATTTTCATATTAATTTGACAGAAATATTTTTTGATCAATGCTAATCTTACATCTCAAATAAGGATTGCACTTCCCCTAATAAAACATGTTTATGATTGTTACATCAAATAAATATGAAGTGCTGAAATGATGCAAAATAAAATGACATCTTAATGACCTAAAATAGAATTAAAACAATGTAATGCTTCATGAATCTGTTGAGAAATATTTAACACTTCACAAATTAAGCTTAGGCATAAGAATCTGTAATTTGGAATCATCTATACCATTATAATATAATTTCTATATTCACTTAACATAATTATGTTTAATATTCAGGTTTCCCAATCCCATTAAATGTTATATTGAAGTGTACAAGTAACTAATATATTTACATATAAAAAAAAATTTTTTTATCAAACCATAATTGTTTTGAAAATTCTGTAATATATTATTTTCATATACAAAAAAATTTATACTTTACTCTAGTTTTAGTTTCACCATTTTCTGTTTTCATTTTCTTTCTGTTTGTTTCACTTTCAATATTATCATTGTACTGGTTATTTTCCAAATCTACATGGAAAAAAATCACAATTTTATAATTAAACTTGTAAGATGATTAAATAAAATTTTATTCATAAATTCATATATCTTTTAAAACAAAAAAACAAATACATTTTAGCTATAAAATATACATACCTAATGACCAAATTTTAAGCATATGATCATAAGAACCAGTTGCAAACTGTAAAACAATAAAATATTTATATTTATTTTTTATCTTCTTAAATTATGTTCTATATACCACCATAGCAAATTATGCATTTATTAATTTATCTAATTCATACCAGTAACTAAGTAAAATAATCCATAGAATAAATATTTGTAATCAAAACATAATTTAAAGGAATGTTATAAAAGTAAAATATTTGTGTTTAATATAAAGTAAATAACTAAATTTAGACATATTATTTATATTAATTTAAATTATTGAAATAAATTATATATATGCAATTAAAAGAAAACTTGTTTTAAAATAGATAAAATTTGTAAATAAATGATACATATATATAGGTCAGAATACAGATGTTGATATAAAACTTTCACAAATTACTGCATTTATCCTAAATTATTGAAAATAAAGCAAGATTTAAGCACTTTACGCAGTTGGTTACTAAAATTTCTTTACTCAGAATATTTTCGATTGCTGTGTAAAGTGCTTAAATCTTGCATTATTTTCAATAAGGTGTGTACACACACGTACACACACACACGCACGCACGCACGCACACGCACACACACACATATATACACAGACACCAACATCCATATTCTGACCTAAGCTATTGTTTAAACCATCATTTCTCAAACTTTTTTCATTCATGACCCCATTTTTCATTACAAGATTTTTCGTGATCCCAGATATTAAATATGAAATAGAACATACAAATACATAAATAATTTACACGCTTATTAAGATGAACACAATCAACCAACTACACTGGAAAAACATATGTTGTCATATGTTAAATATTGGAGAAATAGAACATACAAATACATAAATAATTTACACGCTTATTAAGATGAACACAATCAACTAACTACACTGGAAAAAGTCCAAATGTTAATATTGGACATTTGTGAAATTACATATAAACTAAAATTCAAGTGTTTGAATTTAATTTTAGCAACCCCATTTGGGATTGCAACCCATAGTTTGAGAAGCACTGGTTTAAACCATTAAAGTGATATTCTTATCTCTCTTCAGTTTCTGAAAACTAGTTGTAAACAAGCAAAAATAGACTTAGTTTAAACTTCCAGAGGGAATAAGTTTAATGACAGTTTACAAAATGGCATCTATTAAATGTAGTTCACACATCGAAGAAAAAATAAATCATGTTAATTCATTAAACTTAAACAATAACTGCTTAATCTTATAAAGCAATGTAAAAAACCAATTATTGGGAGGACAAATTAGTTCGGGCCGTTTTAAAAAGATGGCGCAGTCTGTCAGGAATGTTTATAGTGACACCTGATATCGTCTGTTTCAGAGAGGTTAGATATTTGTCAATAATATTCAGTTTATATCACTTTGAGATTCAAACAAAACCTTGTTTGTTGTTAAATTTTGTGTTAAGCAGCATTTGTGGGAGGTTTTAGTTTACTGTTTTAATTGGAAGAAAAGTACAGCTGAAGCGCATTGAATGCTTGTGGAAGTTAATGGTGACAATGATCCAACTGATTAATCATGTAGGGAATGGTTTCGACATTTCAAGAATGGTGATTTCAGCATTGAAGAGAAGCCTCACTCTGGACAGCCAAAAAAATTTGAAGACGAAGAATTGGAGGCATTACTCGATGAAGATTTGAGTCACACAAGAGGTGCTTGCGGAATCAATTGGAGTGAAGGTCGGTTCCCACTAGAGTCTGTTTCTGTCCGTCTCCATATGTAAACAATTTGGAATGCAAGTCATCTGAATGTTTAATAGTTTGCTTTCAAATTTACCTTCTTTCACACATAATTATTTTGTACAATCCCATCAATGTATAATATGCCAATAACAATAGAATTTTTTCATGGAACAGATTAATCATTTTCCCTTTATTTCTAATGGGAAAAATTTGTTTGGTATATGTCCTGTTTGGTATAAGTCCGAGGATCTAGAACGGATTAAGGACATATACCGAAGTACCAATGTAATTTAGATTTCATTATAAGTACAATATTCCAATTGTTTATTATTATTATTATGCTAAATAATGCAATTTAATTATTATTCAAAAAAGAATCTTTATAAAATACCAAATATTTATTCTTTGATATATATATATAAAAATAAATTGCATTAATTTTTCCAATAATATATATATATAAAAAATTGAATCTCAAAGAAACTCATTAAAATCTACAATTTTAATAATAATATTCTAGTTAATATAAAATTTAAAGGATACAATATAATCCACCTCCTTCTACAGCTCCATTAGTTGATATTGAACATATTGATAATACTGTAGAGAGTAAAATAATATAAGCTAGTATCATTTGACCTGCTGTTTCCAAAACTCCTGACTGACCCACCAAGAAACCTGAAAAATTCAATTTTCAATTAGTATTTTTAAGTAAATATAAAAAATTACAAAATTTTTATATATAGCATAATCAAAATATCTTCCACATTATAACTTGAAAATTTTTTCCTAGATAAAATACTTATGTAATAGATTTATAGAAACAATCTCATGTTATGTAACAAAGATCTAAGTACATATTAGATACAAGAATAATTTTACATTGAATTTAATTTGTTTGCCCATCTTAAAAATAGATTTTGTGACTTGGTCAGCTGAGAAAAGAATGTGACCACATCCATATTAAATATAGACAAGGTCAGCAGTGGCTAAAAAAAATTGTTGGAATATTATTAAAAAGTTTTTAATAAGAATCTAAAAATATTGAAATCTTCTTAAAAGAATATTTAGCCAAAAAATACTGAAACTATTACTACTGGTATTTTTTACAAATTTTATTCTTATAAAACTATTTTTGTAAAATGTAAACAATTTGGAATGCAAGTCATCTGAATGTTTAATAGTTTGCTTTCAAATTTACCGTCTTTCACACACATGCATTGCAATATGCATTGTCCAATAAATGGACATCAGCAAGATCTGAGTTTGACATTCAATATAATGTTTTAGATGAAACATTTCAAATTTTGAAATTATGCATGATCATTTATTATTAAATGAGCATACATAATTTCAAAATTTGAAATGCATAATTTAAAGTTCTTATTAGATATTCAAAAATAAAATTCTGCATCACATTCAAAATTTTTCTTTACAGATTCATTTTCAAAATCTATAAAAATTGTATATCTGGACTTAATTCTACTATTTTTGTTATTATTTGTCTATTATTCACTATTAATATCATTTATATTATGTACTATAAAATGTATAATTTATAAATCTTTCAATTTACTATTTTGGTAATTAAATTTCTTTATTGCATAGATTGAAACAACAATATAATATCTTCTCTCAAATACACTATTATAATCTAAATGAAATGCAAAGATTTTACAAAACTAATTTTTTGTAGGATATGAAAACAGAAACAAAGTTTCATAGAATGAAACTAAATAAATGTAGTCATAAAAAATCAGATATCATTAAATAAAAATTTCTAAAAATTGAATTAAAATTCTATTACATTATTATTAACAGAAGAGATGTGAAATAAACCATCCTTAGCTTAGCAGTTGATGATAAATCATTAAGTACAAACTATTTTTGTTGGTTATATTTTTTGAATGTGTTATTGTATTTTAATTTGAAATTTATTTTATTTCATTTGTATATTTAACTTTGAAAATTTCTTATTTAGATATGTTTTTATGCTTTCTAGAATTGAAACATTTGATTTAAAATTTTCTGTAAATTGAGAATGAATTAATTTGTTGTTTTGTTTTCAATATTTAATAAATTATTTTCTTAAAAATCTTTTTAATACTTGAGCATATTTTTCAATAAAGGCATTTTAACATTTAACCAATATTGAAATTGTTATCATTGATATTTTCAAAAATTTTTATATTTTTATAATTTCAAATTAAAAAATTCATGGAATTTTATTAAAATTTTTTCAACAATCCAACCTGGATAATTTGGAATCTACTAAATGAGAAAATATGCACATTTTTATATAAATGCATACTTAGGGACATTTACAAAACATTTTTATACATATATATATATATATATATATATGAGATGCAATTATATGAAATAAGTGAAGTTCAAATAGATTAGAATATTTCTTAAAAATCTTTTTAATACTTGAGCATATTTTTCAATAAAGGCATTTTAACATTTAACCAATATTGAAATTGTTATCATTGATATTTTCAAAAATTTTTATATTTTTATAATTTCAAATTAAAAAATTCATGGAATTTTATTAAAATTTTTTCAACAATCCAACCTGGATAATTTGGAATCTACTAAATGAGAAAATATGCACATTTTTATATAAATGCATACTTAGGTTCATTTACAAAACATTTTTATACATATAAAATCACTTACATTAAACAATACACAGTTGTCCTCAAAAGTTTACATTTGTAGTTTTTTGAATAAAATGAAAAACAAATGAGTTAACAAAAATTTATCCCATATCAAAGTTTTCTTCTTAGAATGGAAAATAAAGCATTATTTCAAAATAATCCATTTTAATTCGCAGAAAATATTATCAAACAAAAAATAATGCACAAATCAAAAGTATTCACACCCTTAGAATTAATAGCACATTGAACCTTTTGCAGCAATGACTGCTTTATGATGATTGGGATAGCCCCTAATAAGCTTTTCACATGTATCAATAGGAATTTTAGTTCATTCTTCAATGCAGAATTGTTCCAATTCATTCAAATTTTTAGGATGTCTGTTGTGTATAGTATTTTTAGGTGACACCAAAAATTCTCTATTGGATTAATGTCTGGACCATTCTAGAACATTGATTTTATTCTTCTTCAGTCACTCTTGCATAGATTTTGATGAATGTTTGAGATCATTATCAGACTTGAATAATCCAAATGTGCCATACTAAGTTTTCTGGCAGAATGCTTCAAATATCGATTAATATCTTTTGATAGGCAAGAGAATCCATTGTGCCACGTTAACAGGTCAAATCTCCAGCCCCATTTACTGAAAAGCAACCCCATAGCACAATACTCCCATCATGTTTCATAGTGGTAATGGTTTTTTTTTTCTACAAATGCTTCATTCTTCTTTCTACAAACATAACATGTGTTAACATGACCAAATAATTCTATTTTTGTTTCATCATTCCATAACACTTTGCTCTAGAAATAATAATCATCAACATCTATATGATATTTGGAAAATCTCACTTGATTATCTTTATGACATTTGTGAAGGAGTGACTTCTTCCTTGACCTATGACCAGCTACAACTTTGTCATGCAAAACGATTTATGGTTGATTCAGACATATTTCAAACTTCAGAAAATTCAGTTTTAATATCTCTGGCAGTCAATCTAGGATTATATTTACTTCTCTCACAATTTTCTTGCATGAATTGGTGAAAGGATCTTTCTTCTTCCAGATTAGAAGAATTTTAATGGTACCATAAATAATTGATAATGATTGAAACTTGAATTATCATCTGTTTGGATATCTTCTTGTAGCTATTTCCAGTTTTTGAAGGTTAACAATTTTGTTCCTGAGGTCTTCACTGAGCTCTTTACAATTGACCATGCTGATTATTACTGCACACTGAATATAGAAGGAATATAACCACAGTTATATCTTTTTGTTAATTCTAAAATCTTCCAGAATACTCTTCGTATACTGGTTACATGAAAATCTGCAAATTTTTTGCACTCTGTGGATGATACCATTTTTAATTGAAAGCATGTGAATATTTTTGATTTGTGCATTATTTTTTGTTTGGTGATATTTTCTGAAAATTAAAGTGGATTATTTTGAAATAATGCTTTATTTATTTCCCATTTGAGGACAAAACTTTGGTTTAGGACAAATTTTTTATAAGCGATGTTTTTTCATTTTATTCAAAAAACTACATCTGTTTTGCAGTGTGTGTAAACTTTTGAAGGCAACTATATATACTGTTATATTTGACATGTAACAGTATTACCAAATTTTATTGTTTGCAAACTAAATAAACTGTTTAATTAAATAAGAATAGCAAAAGAAACTATATAATTTTGCCAAAATAGTTTATGCAAATATAATCTTTTAACATTTACTAAGAAGAATAGAGTGAATTTAATTTTTCCTAAAATCAGTAATATTAATTTTTCTAATATTTGATATATTTTTATTCCAATCATGAAATGGATTTCAAAAATAAAATTTATTCTATATTTTTGCACTTTTATCATTATATATCTGATAATGATTTGAAATATGAAAACAAAGTGGTTATATAGAGCAAAATAACATTCACTTATTTTTAAGGTTCACTAATCAACTACATCTTAATAATTCACAAATGTTTGCTATTATGTAGAATATAAGAAGAATCTTAATTGAACATTTGACAAATTTATTTTAAGACTGATGTAATCATGTACTTGATTCATGAAATAAAGTGTTATATATTGCATTAATTTTTCCAATAATTCTCCACTTGAGATTATTTACATCTGTTGGACAATTTTAAAAATTTGCCCACTAAAACAAATATTGGATAAATTCTTAATTTGGAGACATAGATAACACCTTCCCGATATGTTCACTTACAATTTCTTTTATAAAATTTAAAATAATTATTCCATGATTAGTCAAAACAATTTCAAGTAGAGAATTGTGAAAAAAATTTATATACCAGGTAATACTATCTATTAAAATATTTCAAATCTTTATAATCATAAAAAATTAAAATAAAAAAAAACTTAACATAAATGATGAATAGTTAATGTAAATATTTTTAGATTAAAGATATGGAAAAATTTATCTGTATTTTTAATCACTCTAAAAATGTTATCAAGGAAAATTCAATTACAGTATATTTTAATTATCTTATATTTGAAAAGTAAAAGTCAATTTTAAATTCTTTAAAAAGAAAAAAGTTATAAATTGATATCAAATCATTTATTTCTAAAAATAAAATGTTAAATAATAATTATTGAATAGTCATTTTAATTTTTCATTTATTGGAAGTGTCTCCAATTTTTTAAAGCTAAAGAACCAATTTAAACTTTAAATAGTATAATTTCAGAAATTCTACATGATAAAAGTACTATACAAAAGAAATAATGTTTAAAAAAGAAATTTCTAAAATTTAGTTTTCCAAATGAATTTTTGACATAATGAAACTATCAATTTGTACCTTATCAGTGGGAACAAATCTTTAATTCTCTTATATCATGTAAATTGATCCTATACAGTCTCTATTAAAAACTTTTCGAAAAAGATTATTCAGTTCAATTGCTGTCAATTGGTCCTTTAACAATATAGGTTTTTGCTTAAAATTGCTTCCTAAAGATAAAGATTGTAGGCTGTAGTGAACAATATGAAATATTCTGGTGGCATTACATTATTATAGATAATCCTCAAAAAATTAAATTAAAAATTTTCTTAGAATCTTGTTTTATCAAAATTATTTGCAATTACATAAAAACGAATTTTGTAATTCTTTTCATAAACATTAGATTGGTAATTTTACTAAGCGTAATTTGGTTCCAGAATTTATTAGCAGAGCGCACAAAACAATACTATTGGCGGCAGATTGGACACCCCTAATTTATAACATACATATTCTTAAACAAATTTTTATCCTCAATAAAATAATGGATTCATGTCTTACCAATCCTGAGAAACAAAACAGAACTAAACATTGATAAGCAAACAGGAATAAATACTCCAGATAAAGTCCGAAGCATTCTTCCATCAGAATGCTGTTCTTGTCCATTTTTATGTATATTAAATTGATTATCACCACTAAGATTTCGGAAAAGTTTTGCATGTTTCAATAGAGGAGTCTTATCTGAAAATCCCTTCTTATCTTTTTTAATCTCTCGAAATTCGTCTGCTATCTGATCCAAATTTTCTTCACGTTTCATTTTTTATATGAATAAATTAAACACTTTAACTTATTATTTTCATTTTCAAACTATTATTTACAGGTTTTCATCATGTACTTGATATTCAAACATTAGCATAGAGCTAGAAAAACTCCAACATCGTTTACGTTGGCGACGTACGATTTTCGCCATAAAATCTACATTACAAACCTGCAGCGCTTTTAACGACTAAAAATAAAAAATAAATAATTCTTATTTTTAAAACCAAAATAAAATTTATGATATTAATAATTAATTTATTAATTCAATAATATAAAGCATAAATAGAATAAATAATTCATTGGTTAATAAAATTATAATTAATCAATTAATCAATATAATTCTCTTCTCTTGAAAAATTTTAATATTTAATTTTTTTGCGGGATTCGTTATTCGGGATAAAATTATATCCGAGTATGGATCCCACACCTCTAGATTTTTCAAAAGGGGTCTGGGATTGAGCATTTGAAAAATTGAGCTTTTATCAAATGACTGATCTTGCTACAAGTATGAACATTTGAACCCCATCTTTTATCAAATGACTTACTACAAGTATGAATTGAATTGATCTTACTACAAGTAAGATATTAATTTTGGTTTTCTAACGTATACAATAAGCCGTTCAGGCTTATTGTAGACTTTAGAAAACCAAAAATAAAATTATAAGACCTAAAAAGAAGATAGATAACGATATCGGCAGACCGAGTCGCCCACATCCTTGGTGACATAACCGTTAAAGGAAGGATGGATCAGGCTTATTGTAGACTTTAGAAAACCAAAAATAAAATTATAAGACCTAAAAAGAAGATGGATAACGATATCGGCAGACCGAGTCGCCCACAACCTTGGTGACATAACCGTTAAAGGAAGGATGAAGTTCAATGAGTTGAGCCTGGTCATCTCCTGACAAAAATTTTAAAGATGTGGTGAGATCAGGAAATTGAAATCGGATCCTTCAGGGTTGAAACATGATTGAAACAGAGAATACTTCTACATCATCATCGCCATTCATACGCCAATAGCTCACAATGGTTATGGACGATTTGTGATGGCATTGAATGTATCCTCCTTAGTATCCAACAAGCTAGAAAATTGCGAAAAATTCATTAGAAAAAATAGAGAAGATAATACCAACCAAATAGTAGGCCAAATTATCCGCGTAGAAACACTTCGGCTTTCTACCCAGAAGACCCCCCGGCGGCCGGATGGCCGATGGTAACGCTGTCGGCGTGCTATGCAGGAGGACCCGGGTTCGCGTCCCGAGTCTGGTCCCGGATTTTTTCAGGGTACTGGGCCCGGCCCGGTGATTCCCGTCCTTCACCATCCGGCCCCCTCCACGGGTGTGGGTGCAAGCCCATGGTTGGAACGGGCCCCGCCCCCTTAGTAATCTCCCTGATTGGAAAGGGGGAGTAAAATATACAAAAAAAACCCAGAAGACCCCTTGGAAAATTTATTTGAAGAATCCTGGCCTGACTCGTAGGTCACGTCATGCGCAGATCATACGAAAATGAGCTCTGAGAATAGCACACCTTGTATATTTCCACTATGCTTGTAAGTTTTAGAGTTCCAGCTAATGAACGCCGACGCCCTGCGTTAAATAGGTTTAATTGTTGTGCGTTAAAATCGAAGTTATTGGGTATTGATTGTTTGGGTTTTAGAGGTTTTCAGGGTGAGTTGGGACCCCCGCGTCGCGGGGTTTGCTGACTGTCAGCTACGTCACTGATCGTAATTGTGAATATAGTACAGTATTTTTAATCATATTTTAGACCAGTGGTAGGCAAACTTTTCTGACCGCGGGCCAGACGGACTTCTGTAAGGTCTAGCGGGCTGCATGTAAAAAATGCTTTTACTTTCTGACACATGAGGTATTCATAATAGAGGAAAATACTGCGATCAAGCCGAAAACCAAAGTTCCGTTTTCAACGAATTTTCACGGCCGCTCCCTACCACTACCATTGTTTCAAAATCCATTGCCCCACTAGGTTATACATTCAAAAATATCGGAAAGTCGAGTGTGGCACACACCAGATTTTTTAAAGGGGCGTTTTAAGGTAAAATAATACTCAATTTAATTAAATAATTATGTTGCTTTTTTATGTAATTTAACATTTTTGTAGTAAAATTTTAAAAAATTTTACCCTTGTGTATGGACCGAGGGCCGCACAAATCGTGGTGGGCCGCATAATGGCCCGTGAGCCGTAGTTTGCCCATCACTGTTTTAGACTATACATTCGAAATATAATACAAATTTGCTAATAATTTCTTTCCGAATTGTTAAACTTTAATGAAACCTGTGTGTTCATATAATTATATTCTATTTTCTAGCTTCAGAAAACAACATGTACAAACTGAAGTTTTTTTTTCATATTTTACGACCCCCCTTTTCAATCGGAGATTACTAAGGGGGCGTGGTCAGTTCCAACTACGGACTGCACCCAAATACGTGGAGGGAAGCCAGATGATGAAGGATGGGGATCACCTGGCCTGGCCCAGTACCCCGAAAAAATCCGGGACGCGAACCCGGGTCGTCCTGCGTGGCACGCCGACTGCGTTAACACTCGGCCATCCAGCCGCATATTGGTGGTGATAATAATGAAAGCATTTCAAAATAATTAATATACAGTGCATTTACTACGCGGATGAGTTCTCCCTCACAACAGGAAATAGGTTTGTATAATATTACAAATTCCAATCTACACTAAATACCTTTTATAAATAACTAATGCTAACTTCGATTCAACTGCTTCGATCAAGCGTCTTTAAAAAATACAAGATGGTTACTAGAAATCAAAGCTGCTTATGAGAAACAGATTACTACGTAATAATAATAATCAATATAATTCTATATATTAAAATAACAAACTGAAATCTATTCTTAATTTAAATGATTTTGAAAATATACTGGTCAATGTCTTGAAAAATTATAAAGCTTTTACATTCAAGAAAAAATACACTAAAAACAGCGCGTCTCAAACTTTTCCAGTTGGCGAACCCTTTTACCCGAGAAAATATTTTTGCGATACTGGGTTTAGAGGTATATAAACTAAGAATACAAATTAAAACATTTGCTAAAATTTCTGCGACCCCAAATTTTATTACACAACCCCATGTGGGATCGCGACCCACACTTTGAGAAGCACTGCACTAAATGATCTAAAGATGCGCTGTGGTACTGAAATTTCCCTGTATTAGTTAAGTGTCCTATCTGTATTATTAATGTGCTGCAAATGCTGTAATAAGATATAATGTCATCGTGACGTAACAATGTCACAAAATTCAATCGATGTACGACTTCACAGTGACATAACAATGAAACATGAATATAACAATGACTATGGTTATGACATAATGACCAAATCGAGACGACGTGGCGTAATCGTGATCAGCCAATTGATTCCAAATGCTATAATAAATGAAATATAAGGGCAAATGATACATCTGCGTAATTTATTGTAGTAGTAGTAATAGTAGTAGTAAAGGGAGGACCTGCACAGCCCAAGCACTGCGACCACCAATGTTCTGTTGTGCACCTCCAATCAATTCATCCCAGAAGAAGACCCGTCTTCAAAACAAACGACAGTATTTTCCTGTAATGAGACAGTATCAAGATCTGGAACAAGAAAATACATCCCTAAAAGATCATGCCTAAGCCAAGAAAGGGCCACACATTCACACAAAATGTGAAGAGGAGTTTCCTACTCAAACTGACATCTACAAATAGGGTTATTAACAAGCCCAATCAGGTGAAGATGTCTACTAAGGTGAGAGTGCCCAGTAAGAAGCCCTGTAACAATCCTAACTTCATGTTTGTTCAGTGAAAATAACTCCTTAGTTAGCTGAGCAGAGCAACCCAAAATGAGAGCTTTCGCCTGCCTAAGACCAGAAATAGACCTCCAGGAAATGAGATGCTGGGCCGCCAACCAGCCCTTGACAACTCGCCCAAAAGCATCAGGTCCTATTGCCTAGGGCAAGCTCAGGTCTAAAAAAGGGGCGAGAAGCCCCTTCCTTGGCAAGCCCATCAGCAACTTCATTGCCCACAGTCCCCTTGTTCCCCGGCACCCAAACAAGCTGTACCCTGTTCTTGGTGGCCAGTTCCTCAATGAGAAGACGACATCCCAAACAAGCTTAGAAACAAAGCGGGAACTATCAAGTGCTTTAAGAGCAGCCTGACTATCAGATAGGCTATAGATATGTTTATAAACATAACCCCTATCAAGATTAATTCTAACACACGCAGAAATAGCAAAAATTTCTGCCTGAAAGACAGTAGCAAACCGCCGAAGGGAATAGGAATAAGACATCTGCGTCCCCTTGCAGTAAACCCCCATCCCAACTCCAGTAGTAGTTTAAATTTTATATATTATAACATAATTATAAATTTTTTATGAAATAATAAGATTAACTATATTAAAACTTTATATAAAATTATACGTCAAAATATTAATTAGTAATTAAGTATTCGTACAAATATTAATTATATTTGCTACTAACCAATTCAATTCAATCAAATATAAAGTATTTATTTATTAATTTAGGAACCAATTCAATTCAATCAAATATAAAGTATTTGTTTATTAATTTAGATATTACATTATAGAATTGTATCTATATTTCTTTAGTAATAGAAACAGTAAAACAATATTTCTACAAATATGTTTTTGTTTTAGATTTCCAAAAGATGAAAGTAGAAGACAATTATGGAGAGAAAATGCTGTTCCTTACAAAACTTCCAACTTATCCAGCTTATATGTGAAATAAATGTAATACAGATTTAAATAGTAGTAGTCAAGTGATTGAAATACAGTGGCGTAGCGTATGGGGCAAAGGGGACGCCTGCCCCGGGCGGCACTTTGCTAGGGACGGCAAAATCCCTATCGTTGAATTAATATTAAGAAGACTAGAGGCGATCCAACTTCGCAAAAACAGTGAAGCTGAGAACATCCGCAACAATATTTTGTGCAGTTGCTACCTACTGCTACTGCTCAAAGTATTCCCACTCAAATCTGTGGCTCCACTACTCTCCATAAAGTGTTGTCTTTTAACAACATGTGCACAACTGCTTGCGTATCTAAAAACAGTTTTGATTCGCAAATTTCGTTCTTTGTCGATATATATTACCTTAGATGTGAGATCAGCAAGTGTCAACTTTCCAAACACAATATAGACAAATATAAGCACCTTTCTTAACTAAAGTAAGGAGACACAAGCAGTGGCGCGTTATCCTATGGGCAAAAAGGGCAATTGCCTAGGGCCTCCATCAACAGGGGCCCCCAAAATTCCCAAATTAGTATTCTATAAACTTATTTTTGTAGTAAAAAATCGGAAATTAAATTTATGTACCTTACTGAGGACCCTAGATTGCAGGTGTGAGACAGTAGTTTAAACTGTAAAAACTAACCAATTCAATTGGGGAAAGTTTAACTGTAAATGACACTTTCGGTTGGAGAAGAGACGGAAGAATTTTATAACTGTCAAACAAACCATAAACCAGGGGTGGACAACCTTTTTTGTAGGGGGCCGTATAGAAAAATTTATGGTATAGTATTTATTTAAAAAAGAGAAAAACAAAAACAATTGATAATAATAGTATTTATTTAAAAAAGAGAAGGTACATAAAAACAATTGATGATGATAGTATTTATTTAAAAAAGAGAAGGTACAGTACAATTGATAATAATAGTATTTATTTAAAAAAGAGAAGATACAGATATAAACCTTTTTTTGTAGGGGGCCGTATAGAAATATTTATGGTGGGCCACGAGCCAAAACAAAAACAGGGGCTGTATAGAAAAATTTATGGTGGGCCACAGGCCAAAACAAAAACAACTGATAATAATAGTATTTATTTAAAAAAGAGAAGATACAGATATGTAAGCGTACATAGCATTGGTATTGCATATAATAAAATAATATAGTGTTGCAACTCTAACTAATGAGAAACTTGGGATTGACTTTTTTTTGCAAGAAGTTCAATATTTGGTGAAAGCGATGTTGCTACACATGAGGAGCTTTCCAAATTAGTATCGATAAACTTGATCTGTTTTTTGATTTCGTGAAATTCATTTTTGAAAAAAATTGTTCACATCAATAAATTAATTATATTTAAGTTAGAATTAGTTTAAGACCTCAGCTCAAGCTGAACTCTGGAATTTGCAGAGTCGTTAACCGTTAGGATTAGTCTATAACTATTATTAGTTGGTATTCGTTCTAATCCACAACTTTGCATGTTTACAACAAAGTTGAATGCAAGTGATCATGGACCATAAGAAATGAACTGGCTCAAAGTACTCTGAGACCCCATATTCATCAAAAAATAATGCTCTTTGTTTGGTGGGATTTCAAGGGATTTATTTTTTTGAGCTTCTTCCATACAATTCCACAAATAATTCGGAAGTGTACTGCTACCAATTGGACAAAATGAGTGATTCCATCAAACAGAAGTGGCCAGAATTGATTAACAGAAAAATATAGTGTTTCACCATGACAATGCCAAACTTCATACAAGTTTGATAACTCGCCAGAAGCTGTTACAGCTTGAATGGGATGTGCTACCATATCCACCATATTCGCCATATCTGGCACCCTCCGATTATTACTTATTCCAGTCTTTACAGAATTCTTTAAACAGCAAAACACTTAGTTTAAATGAGGATGTCAAAAATCATTTAATTCAGTTTTCTGCAAGTAATGATCAGAAATTCTACAAGCATGGAATCATGCTACTACCAGAAAGATGTCAACATGTGTTGGATCAAAATGGTCAATATATAATTAAATTAAATATTTATATACTATAAAAAACTGTCATTCATTTTCATGAAAAAAATGAAATTACTTTCTGAGCAACTCTATAGATCAGATATTTTTTGTAATATCTTGTAAAAATATTATCATATCTAACTTAAAAGAAATATACATGTAACCCTCATATAATATTTAGGTTCCTATAAAATCTTATATAGTACAAAATCATATTGCACAAGATTAGGGTTTATCATAAATTCTAAACCATGTTGTTGAA
>AYEL01057358.1:0-12429 GCA_000484575.1 Olivierus martensii | reverse complement strand
ATTTAATAAAATTTACACACGAAACAACTGTCTCCATTACGTGCGTGAATTTTAATGATTTAGCACAGAGGTTTTCTTGATGAATGATACAGCGAAATGCGAACAGATTATTAATGTCAATATTTCTCTTTGATAATTCTGATTTTATTTTACCCACCACTCCCACATTTTTCCCTATCATCGCGGGAGCTCCATCTGTAGTGAAACCGCTTAACTTTGCCCAGTCCAGTCTAAAAGCACTAAAAACATTAACAATTTCTTCAAAAATATCTTCCTCCTTTGTAGTATCTTTCATGGCTCGAAGTGCGAGCAAATCTTCTGTTATTTTCAAAGTTTGGTCAACTGCACGAATAAAAATTGTGAGTTGCGCTGTATCAGTAATATCAGTACTTTCGTCCAATGCTATGGAAAATGCTACACATTTTTCCACGACTTCGCCAAGCGCTACTTTTATGTTTTCTGCCAGTGCACCTATTCGTCTTGTGACTGTTCTTCTGGATAAACTAACTTTTTACTTTTTTCTGGACACAAGATATTTGCCACTTCTATTAAGCATTCTTTCACAAACTCGCCTTCTGAGAACGACTTCAAATGTTTCTTACTAACAACATAACTCACCCGAATGATATCCTCAGCGTCTTCACTGCGTTTTAATAAAACAGTTTGTTGAGCGGCTAATTTCTTTTTTATCTTTTCGGTTCTATCGCTTCTTAGTTGCCCTGTTAAACTTCCATATTTTTGAAAATGTTTGATGATATAATGTCTTTTTAAATTGTACTCTTTTAAAACTGCGACAGCTTCATTACATATCAGATAAATTGGCTTCTCCTTATAAATAACAAACAAATATTCTTGGGTCCACTTCTCCTGGAAAGTACGACGTTCTTGATCAATCTTTCTGTATTTACTACCTGAATGTCCGGACATATTTTAGAACCAGAAATTTTTTCAAATTTTTCAAAACAATCAAAACTTACTTATCCAACATCTGTACTTCCCAACTGATCTTAACGCAAATTGGTGGGAATCACAGCTGCTTCTCCTCAGATAGCGGGTGGCCTAAGCATCTCGAATATTCCAGAATTTACTGGCACCGTCTAATCTAGGCAGTCGCCATATCGGCGCGAAGCGGTGGGCCGTATTAATATGCAACAGAGAAATTTAGTGACGGGCCGAACAAATCTTGCTCGAGGGCCGCATGTGGCCCGCGGGCCGGGGGTTGCCCACCCCTATCGTAGAGCATGATCTAATAGCCATTTGTAGAAGCTTCTAAAAAAAGTGAGTTATTACTAAGTGAGTTACTGGCACACACCAGGTCTGCTAGATGTCATATTTTATCAATCTGAATTGAAAATGGAAATAAAATTATGAAAATTTTATATTTTGTGGTATCCCTGTGAGGAAGCCCCAGATCTCTAGGGCATCGTGGCACACATTTTGGGAACCACTGCCCTATATAAAAGCTTTGCCAGATGACTTACTCTCTCCTGTTTATATGATAGCTAGAATCTCATTGCTCAACTAATGGTTTGATTTCATAAAGTTTGCTGTTAGATTATTCATCCCGCATATGAAACTACAACTACTTCAGTTTCTGTTTGATAAGAGTATTCATATAAGTAAAAGGGATTCTGAAAACTTGTGAATGGTTAGATGTTATTAATTTTGCAGTATTGTCAACCATTCAGGGCTGGGTATGAGCCAATTGGACTGATTGCATCCAATCAGGCCCCACACCTGAGAACAGTGCTGTGCTTCAGGCAAAATAAAATCATGAAAAGGCTAATAAACAAAGAATAATGGTTTAGATTTATTATTGTGGCTGGGCTTTTACACCAGCCTTCAAACATTTAATTTTTGTAGATCCACAAAAAGCCTTCTTAAAAGATTGAATTGAATGAATGGATACAAGTTGGCCATAATTAAAGAGATGTTTAGAGCCTGATATCCAAGAATCTGTCGGGCTAAACAGAACCAAATTTGTTGTACATACTTTCCAAACTATGGGAATTTGATTTGAACTATTTGAAATCAATGTCGGGCTAAACAGAACCAAATTTGTTGTACATACTTTCCAAACTATGGGAATTTGATTTTGATAAAGAAAATCAAATAGTTCCAAAATGCACAATCAGGATGAAAATGCTGCTGTATGCAGAGAACTTGCTGCTCAATTTTATTATTCCGCAACTCCAACAGTGTGGATGTCTTGACATGACATTGTTTATGCAAGATGAAGCACCTCCTCACATAGGATTGACAATACAGCAAGTCCTATTTCAGCATTTCACCAAAGACCAAATAATTAATAGAGCATTCCCCACAAAGTGGCCAGCCTGTTCACATGATCTCACTCTATGTGATTTTTGGTTGTGGATATATTTAAAAAATTGTTTACCAAGGACACATGGACAATTTAGCAACTTTGAAGAACTGAATAATGCTTCACGTGAGAAAAATCTGTGGAAATTTGCTGCATTCCACAGTGGAAAATGTGGTTTATAAAATGCAGTTTTTGGAAAATGAGCAAGGCCAACGTATTGAACCATATTTGTAATTGAGTCAGAATAAAAACTATTGTCAACTGTGATCTTATGTTTTCTTTATTACATCATCTTAACTCCACAGAGAGCGGCATTTTTCCTCCAACTGACACATTTCAGAACTATTTATTTTCTTTATCAAAATCAAATTCCCATAGTTCAAAATAGTTCATACTTTCTACTTTTCTTTATAAATTGTAGACAGAAGGTCTATTTTTAGATATAATATTTACTTATTTTAATGATACTGGAGTATTTTCAACTTGAATCAAACCAAAAACACGCCAGATTCATTAAAAAAAATAAATATTCTACCTAAAAACAGAGCTTGTATCTATTATTTACAAATTCCCATAGAACTAGAAAGTATGTACACCAAATTTGTCTGAGTTTGGCCCAACATATTCTTCATCATCAGCCTCTAAACACCTTTTTAATTATGGCCACCCTATATAATATAATTCATCAGATAAATAAATTTTTTGATTTTTAAGAGCCCATGAATCAACTGTATTTTACCTGTTTGACAAAATTATTGATGTTTTTAAAGTTCCTTTTAATTTTCATATGTTGATTTAATTTTTTCCAAAATGAAAGGGGAAAATCTTTCACATCATCTATACAATATAATTATAATATTTTGCAATGTCATTATAATCGCATTCATGATTCATTGAGAGAAGTAATATACTGTCAAATAGAAAATGCTTTGATACAAGTAAACTTATTTATTTTTATTAATAAGTAAAAAAAATCTATGTAACTATCTCAAACACATTGATAAGCATTAGATATATAACAGTTGGGAACAGAAGGTGAGGTTTCAGTTGAAAATCATGCCCAGAAATTTGACTTCATTTACAATGGGAATGCAAACTGCTGCTGAAGAAGACCTCCAGACTGGATGGAGGCTATTTTGTAGAAAAAATAGACGCAAGATGTCTTTTGTGACAAAAATAAACACCCATTCTCAAAAGACCATTTACTAATCTGATTCAAAGCAGTCTATATCTATCTTTCTGTTAGTCTCATATTTGTGGATTGACAGTAGATTTGGAAGTCATCGACTTTAAGGAGAACTTCATAGCTGGAGGTAAGCAAGTTGTGATACCACCATTGAATATAATCACACTCTATATCTATCTTTCTGTTAGTCTCATATTTGTGGATTGACAGTAGATTTGGAAGTCATCAACTTTAAGGAGCACTTCATAGCTGGAGGTAAGCAAGTTGTGATACCACCATTGAATTTTGAAACAAAAAACATGACACTTAAAACTGATCCTTGAGATATGTACATCTTCCTCCTGTATATGGAGAATAGATAAAACTGAACTGATGAAGACCTAGAAATAACTATATGCAAAAAGTTTCTGATGAAAATCAACAGATTCCCACATAAATCACAAAGGTGAAGATTGCGAAGAATGCTAAAATGCCATTACTAATCATAAGCCCTCTTGATGTCGAAGAAGATGGATGTTCATATCTCACAAAGGCTTCTCAAATTGATGTCTCAAAGCATATCAAATTGTTTGTTGTGCTCCTAAAAGAACAGAATCTATTCTGGTATGGTGAAAGATGGTGATGTTTCTCCTGTATAAGAGTAAAAACTTGTATAAGAGTTATACAGGTTTAATATACAGGTTTATGAGTTAAGTTTAAAATTTAAGTTAAACAGAAACCTAATTTATGAAAATATTAAAACAGAAATCAAACAAATCAAGAATTAAAAAGTCCTCAACTTACATCAGAATATACTTATGATGGAGATGTTGGAATGGAACCTTGTTGTAAGCTGAGGACTATCTGTACATGTACTCTTCACTTAATGACTTACCTGTTTAATGACTGATCAAACTTACGTTCAAGTTTACGATTTTTTTAAAAGTAAAATTTGATTTTTGCCTATATGCATCGCTTACAACTTCTATTGAATGTAATTCCCCGCACTCATAGTTCCAAAAATCAGATAAAGAAAAATACGTTGTGCATAATTAACATATAAATGTCTTTATAGCCATGAGAACTAAAGCGAGTTACTTGTTCTAAATGTATATGAACAAGTTACTTGCTTACCAACCAATTTGTTCTACGACCAAGTCTTGGGAATGGAACTCAATCATTAAATGAGGAGTACCTGTAAAATACTTTAAAAAATTACATTTGCATCATATAAAATTAAAATGCTGATTAATAAATTAATAAGGAAGATTAATAATAATTAATAAATTAATAAGGAATTAATATTAATGAATAAGGAGTTTATATAAAAATTGATATCCATTAGATCATTTAAAATTTTTAAACAATCCATTAGGCTTGACTTTAAAGTAGTCTAGTACACAGAGTTGATCAAGTTTGAAGTGTGTGAGAGCAAAACTTGAAAATATGCATAACTATGGAGTTTCAATCTATAAAAAGATTATTCAATATTCCAATTAACTGAGAATTCATTCTAATTTCATATCTTTTTACTTCAATATTAAATACTGCAACATTATTTATATTGCATTCTTGTGTTATTATGTTAAGCTATTTTTTATGAGTAAATTTAATTTATTTGTGAAAGCTGAATAAAAATTAATAAAACTATGTTGAAAATATTATATTAATATACTATTTTCTTTTTTTATTGATATATGACATGAATAATGAAAAGTAATTATGAAAAAAGAATATATATGATCCAGCATAATTATCTCCAGGATTAAAAAATACTACAGCTCAGGTGCTAACAGTGGGAAGGTGGGTGGGAGTTATATTTTTGAGTAAGACCATTCATACCATTCCAATCCCACTAATAGCATGAAATGGTCTGGCTGCAATGTGTGTTTGCGATTAAAATATTTTAAAAAATATAGTGACACTCATTGCAATGTAACAATTATTTCATATGTATTTAATGCTATTGAAAGTCAAGGATATTTACTGTTATTGAAACTCAACTCAGCCTATAATATAATTTTTTTTATTCAAAGGATAAAAAAAAATTATATTATTATAGGTTAAAACTTTCAGAGAAACTGTTCTCCTTTAAAAAACCAACCAGCAGACTTCTGAACATTTGAACACCATAGAATATCATAGCAGTAAGGCAGACCATTATCAATTCTTCACGATGTTCAGCCATTAAACATGCTTTCACTATAGAAATGTCTGATTGGAACGTGAGGAAAATTTTACACATAGATTTCAAGTTCCATCTATATCAGTGGTCGCCAAAGTAGTCGATACTGACTCTCAAAGGGTCGATGAGAGTTAAAAAATTGTTAGAGAGTCGGTGAGAAATAAATAGGTCTTTAGGAAATTCAGTTTTTAGAAATTTTATTATTAAATAGAAAATAATAATCTAAAATTTTGTCAATAACTGTTGTTAAAAAACATCAAATCCACCCTTCACATTAAAAATAAATTTTAGTTCACTATAAAAATGTCCTTAATTGTAGCTTGATTAATTGTAAATGTTTTTAAAATACAGTTTATTATACACTACCACAATTATTACTATTCAAAAACCTTTCATAAAATAGATTTAAAAAGTATTTAATATTAAAACTTTCACTGAGTCTCTGGATTTTTATGGCATTTTCAAAGGGGTCGTTGAGATAAAAAGATTGGCAAACCTTGATCTATATATAATGATTGTTGTACAGGATCTCAATGAATGTGACTGGGCCAACAGCAAAATATCTTGCAAAGCCCATCCTTACAAATGTCCAACCAAATATTATTGTATTCTCAAGTGATAAAGTTCACTTTTATTTATCAGGCTGCATCAACAAGCAGAATTTTCAGTATTGGGTTGAAAAACAATTCTCAATAAGTCTATGAGCAATCTTTCCACACTCAGCATGTTAATGTTTGGTGTACTGTTTCATATTTTGAAGTAACAGGCCTATATTTTTTTGAGGAAGAAGGACACATACTGACATTAATTTCCAGTTGCTACATAGATGTTAAACAACTTACTAAAGCTAAGACTTAATGAGCTTTGAAATCTGCCTGTATAATCCAACAGGACAGTTCCATTATTCACACAACAAGAGCCATTGAAGTCCTGAGAGAAAGGTTCTAACTTGTCTCATCTCACTATGTAGTGACATCCCAGCATACTCACCAGACCTCACAGCTTTTAATATCTTCTTCTGGAGACAAGAGATAGTCTGTAGATTAATCTGTAGGGGCAACAGATAAATTCAAAGATGCTATCTGGCATGAAATCACAGCAATATCACAGGAAATGACTAGGCAAGCAATGAAGAACTTCAGGATGTGGCTTCAGGAAGGTGTAACATATGACTGCAAACATCTGAATGACATTTTTAAAAATAAGCAATAAAATACTTCTATAATACTACTTGGTTAACTAAAGAATAAAATACTTTTTCATAACATAACTTTGTTTTTAAATTAAAATTTTGAATAGTATCTATAATGCCTTTTGAATTTATTTTTCAAAACCAGGAGATAATTCTGCCAGATCCTGTATAATGAATGTTTATTTTAAAACCTCAATAACAAACATCATCTATTTAATTAAAAAAAAATTTTTCTAACTTTTCTTTTCTCTTGGATTGCAGCAATTTTTTCTTCCAAAGTGGCAGCAGTACTATTCTTTTTAATATATTCTGCTAAATTATCATGTTTATTTTGTAAATAGCTTGATGTATTTGTATCCAAATTAAATTCAAATGAAAAATCAGGTTTTTTTTTTTTCCTCTCTCTTTTTGGAACTTCTAAATCCTAAAACAAACAAAAAATATTAATAGTATTAGCTTCAAGGTACTCACTGTGTTTGAATGCAAAATAAACATTGCAAATTAAACAATGATACAAACTAAACTAGTCTTTAATTGTGCAAAGTAGTAAAAATTACTTAAAGAAATTGAAAAAACGTGCATTTTCTGTCTCGCACACAGAAACCATTATTAGTGAAGAAACAGTGAGATGCAAATTGCATTGATAAAGATGGAGGAGGAGCATATTCAGTGACTAGGGAAGTAGAATGAATGGCATTACAGATTAGCCTTTCATTCAATCAATCAGTTTCTGAATTAAGTATTATAAAATCTGCTATACTTGCAGTTGGTTACTCCACTGCAAAATTTTATTTCTCAATAATAAAGTTCAGTTAACTCACTTTCCACTATCCCCCCTTAAATCTACCATCAGTCTTAAATTCAATTCATAATCTATTATTATTTTGGTCTCTCAAATAAAATCAAACAGCTTGTGTTTAAATTTGGTTTAAATATACCTGTCTCCTCTAGTCCATCCCTTTGCTGTATCCTAGTTAGCAATAAGTATAAAGAAAAATTTTAACTTTGTGATGTCTGTTCCATTCCATTAAAACTGCAACAAGAATCTATTCTTTATGTGCTTGTTTTTCTACTTATTTATGTAACTTTGTATGATTAAAGTGTATTTTAGTTTTCCACTGCCAAAAGTATGTGCATGTTATAAAATTTCATTGTATAGTCTTCAAGCTATTTCAGTCTAAAGTTGTACACGATATTAATGAGGATAAACAAATTATTATATAGATTACAGTTAAATATGGTGATAATAATTTATTACAATTATTATTGCCATATGAACAAAAATAGTACTGATAGAAAGATAACCACAATTAGAAAACATTTTCTGAAAGTTCATTTTCATCTGGTGCAGGCATGAAGAAAATGAACGATGAAGTTATAGTATTTCTCCATACACAGTATCTAAACGAAAATGAAATGAAACAAATATCCATAATGTAAACTATAGTTCTTCTCTTCTTGAAAAAGTTCTTATAAGTACTCATCCCCCTTGAGAAGATGCTAGAATTATTAAGAGTTGGACTAAGCAATTTCTAGTTTCAAAAATCATAATCAGTTAGCCAAGATATTTGGTGGGATTAGAGTTATTGCACCAATTATCTCAGATCACTCCTTATTTTATCATGAAGCTTTAGAAATTGCTTAGTCCTATTCTTTCAATAACTCTTCTATTTTGATTTCACAAATTTGATCTGCACTATAAACTATCTTGATCCTAAATAAATTTCATGTTTTTGCCATTATTTTGGTTTCCCTCTCATTTTATCTATGCTTCTCCTTTTAATCCCAATTTTTTATTAGTTATTAGCCACATTTCTTTAGTACTGTCAACACCACCTATAAGAAAAGCCTATTTACTCCAAAAATTTTTCCCTGTGATGTCAACAAGAGTGTATGGTCATTGCTTTCATGAAACATGTGCGGTATTTGAACCAGTTTATACATTTGCAATCTAATATATTCTTGAAAATGCCTGTTTGCTGTGCTCCCAGATGTAGGGGAATTACAAAAATGGTCCCAAAGTAAAAGTGTTTTCATTTCCAAAAAATGATTCGTTAAAAAGCCAGTGGCTGAAAGCTTTAAACAGGAAGGATTTCATTCCTACGAAATGCTCAAGGGTAAGTTCTTTTACATTTAATTCTGAAAAATTTTTGAGATTAGATATTTACATAGAGCTTATTAGCACCATATCAACAAAAATAGTATTGATCTAAAGATGACAACGATTAAAGAAAACTTTCCAAAAGGACTTTATTTTAATTTAGTTTCATTTCATTTTCGTTTAGATACTGTGTATGGAGAAATACTATAACTTCATCATTCATTTTCTTCATGTCTGCACCAGATAAAAATGAACTTTCAGAAAATGTTTTCTAATCGTGGTCATCTTTCTATCAGTACTATTTTTGTTCATATGGCAATAATAATTGTAATAAATTATTATCACCATATTTAACTGTAATCTATATAATAATTTGTTTATCCTCATTAGTGTCATGTACAACTTTAGACTGAAAGAGCTCGAAGACTATACAATGAAATTTTATAATCCTTTTAATTTGAGTTTCTATGAGATGAAATTAGAGTTTCTGATTATTAAATATATTTTAAATAACCGTTATAAAAAGTTTCAAAAATCGGATATCGACAAAACTTTATAACTTATTCGATAGATGTCGCGATGTATCCGCCTGAGATATTGGTTTTCCGGTAGATTAGGTTAGGTCTTATCTCTCAAACGATAATTACATATAATTTAATAGTTAAGAAGACCATATAATTTTTTTTTGTGGGCCATTTTTTTTTTTTTTTTTGCATATTAATGAGGCTTAATTAGAAAAATTCAAAGACAGCAAACAGGTTAAAATTGGCTGAATGATATAATCTAGAGACATTTTTAGAGAAAAAATTCTCCTCTACACTTTTTAATTTTAACCCGATTGGGCCAAAATTAGAGATGATTTAAACTACAATATGCTTATATTCTAAATTTGGTCAGAAAGGAATTAAACAATGCAATATATAGAGGTATTTATGGAAAACATACTTATTATCAACCTTTATTTTTAACTCAACTGTGCTGAAATTTTCAGGGGATATCAAGTAATCTAAGAAATATTACATTCCAAATTTCAATTTCATTGATACTAATTGAACGATGTGACCTATAGAAATGGAGGAGTCATCTACAGTAATGATAGAGGAGGAAGAAGAATTTGTGGTAGTGGTGGAAGAGTATGGTGGAATGGAGAAGGGAAAAAAAGACTTTTGCAAATTTTTATAATTTTTAAATTGCTCTAATTTTTATTAATTGGATTTGAAACTTCAAATTTGGTAGACAGGGTCCTATTGAATACATTTCTCAGTTAAAATCCTCATCAGATTAATATCTTAACTTAGAACAAAAATTAGTGATTTAAATTTTGACTGTTATGACTAATAAGAATTAGTGATTACTACTTGCCTTAGAGTCACTGCTGATACCTCTAAATCAGTGGTTCTCAACTAGTGTGCACCAAACCTGATGGTGTGTCATGAAAAATTAACAATGAATTGTATATATGTATATAATTGTATGAATCATATATATTAAAGTGAAACATGGTTAGCTGGATATCCCTTTTGCAGTTGAACCACTGTACAGATTCATATAAGTAGGTATCATTAGAAAAATATAATCATCAAATTTATGCGACTGCCAAAATTTTTTTATGTTGTTATTCATAATTTAAAAATTAAGGAATAAAAATTAAATTAAAATTATAGTCTCTCTAAACAGACAAAATCTGCAGGTAGCACTATAACTTAATAAGGAATGCCATTTAATGATCTCATACAAGTATTGTCTGTAATCTGAATGTAAGTAATAAGAATAAATACGAGTATTTCTGTAATCTGAATGTAATAAATAAGAATAAATACAATAATGTGTTAATTAAAATTCGTTGTTAAATCTAAATTATTATTTAAAATATTTAGGTGTGGTTTAAAATATTTAGGTGCCGCCAAATTTTAAAATATTAAAAAGTGTTCCTCAACAGAAAATCGTTGCCATAACTAAATTATTATTTAAAATATTTAGGTGTGGTGCCAAATTTTAAAATATTAAAATGTGTTCTTCAACAGAAAAAAAAATAGGCTGAGAACCCCTGCTCTAGAATCAATATCCAAAAATTCCTATACACAAACATGATTTTGAGAATACATCCTATATACAGTGGGTGATTGGTTAACGAACAGTTCGGATAACAAACACTTTTCTGAAAGATTCATATGTTTGGTTAATGAACACATGTTCGGATAACGAACACTTCACAGAACAAACTGTCGGACCTGCGGACTAACGGAATGACAGGTCAGCCCAATGGCTGAGTGGTAAAGCTGTGGTTTAACATTCTGGAGGATCCGGAGATCCCACTCCAATTTTTCAGGAGGGATCTGGGCCTGGCCTGTTGAAACCCATCCTTCCAGTTGACTCCATCATGGGTGTTGGTCAGCCTGTGATGATGGCGGCTCTGTAAGTGGTGCCGTCAGATAAAAATATTCCGTGAGGATACAACAGCTGAACTAACCTAATGGAATGACAGGCTTAGGCCTTGCGCGTTCGTAGATTTATGGGTAAGGATGGGGGAACAGTAGTTTTTCCCAATTAAAATGTACTCAGAAACAACTTAAAACAATTCAAAGATTTATTAAAGAAGGTAAGGGAGAGATTTTACAATTTTTTGGTCTTAGAATGGCACTCATACCAGGTTAATTTTACAATTTTTTGGTCTTAGAATGGCACCCATACCAGGTTGATTAACAATATTTTGGTGTTAGAATGGCACCCATACCAGGTTGAGGTCAATATGTTTGGGGATCTCTACCACAAAGAATGGCATCCATACCAGGTTAAGGTCAATAGATTTGGGGATCTCTATCATGACAATGCTATTAATCACTTCCGGAAAATCTTGTGAAGAGAGAAAAGCAATCGAAATTGGACAGATTCTTTAATGGAAAATAAATATAATAGATGAAAATGCAAAACTATATATGTATATATTATTGTTATTATATATAAATACATGTAGTAAGAAAATTATATCTAATCAAAATCCATTGAACTAGGGGATTAACGCAATCCAAATAATCCTAATCTAGCCAAATTTCCCCCAGCGGTTTATTTTAGAATTAACTGCCAAATTAATAATTAATTTTTAAATTACACTACGGTGCCACCATCTGTTGGATTAATAATTAATAATTTAAATTTAGGCTAAGGTGGCGCCATCTAATATTTAATAATTGAACTTTAATTTTTACCATCTAATATTTAATAATTGAACTATAATTTTTACTAATTTCCCGAAATTAAAAATTTGCCTTGGCCTGGAATCGAACCAGGGACTTCGGGTTACCGTCCCGATGCCTTACCAGCTAGACTACCAAGGCACCGGCAATTTTCAATTTCGGGATGTATATAATTTTAGGAATTATCGGACTTACGCCGACACCATGGATTTCCATCCCTATGGATTTGCCATAGAGGGCCCGTGGCTAGATCTAGCCCGTCCGGGAGC
>AYEL01057346.1:0-11141 GCA_000484575.1 Olivierus martensii | reverse complement strand
GTAATGTAAACAAAGCCCGTTCTAAGAAAAGTAAAGGGGGTTGCTATGGCAACGGTGTTTTAGATCCCGTGTGTTGTAACAGTTGTAGTGAGAGTTGTGCCTGAAGAGGGTGCGGAAGCACCGAAAACGTTAGTGCAGAGTTTAATAAAGGAAAGTTGTAACTATACTGCGTGTAATGCTGTTTGTTTGGATTTAGTATATTCAGATAGGGTTAAGAATTTGGTGTAAATAAGCATTGATCTGTAAAAATAAACTACTAACCAATCGGAGATCTGGAACTGACCGGCTTAATGTCCATTCTTGACTATTAACAAATGAATCTGGAATCAACAAATTAAATTTAAGAACTACAGTTAAAAATTTTTTAAAACATTAATATTTACATTTAAAAACAATTACCAATTTATAATAAAAACAAAAAAATTCAAAAAAGCAAAAGTTTTGATTTATATTATTAAAGTGATTTCTATGATTAGCTATATGTAAAATTTATTGGTTTGATGAAATTAAAAAACAAATTATTGGGTTGTCCGGAAAGTTCGTGCCGATTTTGAAAGAAAATTGAAATGCAGGAGATTTAAATTTTAGTATACATTTATTAAATTATATAGGTGACATTCTGTTCTACAACCTTTCTCCATCTTTCAGGCAACTTGAAAATTCCGTTCTTCCAGAATCTCTTGGGTTTTTCAGCGAAAAACTTTTCTATGTGATTTTTTATCTCAACCAAAGAGCAGTGGCATAGCTGACGGTCAGCAGACCCCGCAACGCGGGGGACCCCGAGCTTCATGGGGCCCCAACTCACCCTGAAGAATATCTCTCTAAAACCCAAACAATCAATCCCCAATAACCTCGATTTTAACGCTGAACAGTTAAACCTATTTAACGCAGGGCGTCGGTGTTCATTAGCTGGAACTCTAAAACTTAGCTGCTAATTTACAATTTATGTATTGTTTTCACATACATTTTTTTATGTTTCCGGATGCAGCGATTATTAAAGCGCTATAGTACGTCTAATGCAGTGCTCTTGAAAGTGGCAAACTACCACAAACTAAGCTGTATACATCTATACGACATAAGTTTAAAATCTTATACATAAAACAAGTAAATCAAATTATGCGTATCATTTGTTAGAATGTAATCATGTGTTTAATGACGCAAATGCAATTAGCAGGTTTAGCTATGTTATCCATAGAATGTGACAGAGCTAAAAAACATTATCAATCTACTCTTAGAAGAATTGCAAATAAAAATGTCAAACGTTCTGAACGATTTCGTAATAGCATGTAAACTTAAATATCTTCTGATGTATTTAATTATTGTTTAATTTGTCCAAATAAAATTACTTTCATTTAAATCAATGTAGATCTGTTTAAAAGTTTTACAATTTGTATATATATTACGGGACAAACCCAAATTCAGGAAATACTAGAATTTCCAAGTCAAAACGAGAACGTCCTAACACTTGTCGGACGTTCTAGTACTTTTTAGGCTGAACTCGAAACGGCGAACATTTTTTTGAATAAAAAATGGCATTTAGAAGTCTGGAATTTTTAGTTTTTCCTAGTCAAAACCCGAAGTGGCGAACAGTTAAAACAAAAGTCTTCATATCTCATGTATTCCCACTCAGTTTTCGATATTTGTCAGCAGAATTTTCTTTCTGTTAGAGATATTCCACAAGAATAAACAAATCTCATTGAGGAAGACTGCAATCTGTGCCAGTGGAAGTACGTACATAGGCTAAATCCGCATTAAATGCACGAAGTGTTGTGTATCTGAATTATGTTTGTATAAAAAGAAAAACATTTTGTGTAATTCTAAATGCCACACAAGCCTACCTTGCAAAATAAATAACAGGTTCGTAAGTTATTTTTTTTATTTTTGTATTTATGGTAATACTGTGAATATAAAAATTGTTGATTAATTGATAAAAAACATTATTATAATGAACATAATTCATTTTTTTATTACTTGATAGGAAATACAATTTCATTGTTATTTTCTATTCTGTTGAGAAAATGAAATAAGACAAATTGAAAATAGAGCTAATTCTCATTCATTATTACACGGTTGACTTTAAAGAACTGAAATTGCCAATTTTTTATGGACAAATATTTTAACATTTTTATTAGTCGAAGTTCAACATAAAATACAAAGTACAAAATTTTTAAAGTTGAAAAACACAACTAGGTACCTCTTATTTAGTTTTGCAAGGTAGGCTTTTGTGGCATTTAGAATTATATAAAATATTAAATATTATTCTTTTTTGCACAGACGTAATTTAGATACACAATGCTTCGTGCATTTAAAGTGGATTTAGATCTATGTAACTCCATTGGCGCAGATTACAGCCTTTCTCAATAAAATTTGTTTATCCTGGCTGATATTCTTTAAAGAAAGAAATATGTGCTGGCAAATGTCGAACTCTGAGAGGGAAAACATGAGAAATAAACACTTTTAACTGTTTGCTACTTTGGGTTTTCACTAGGAAAAACTAGAAATTCCGGACTTGGAATAAGAAATGTTCGGCATAGGAAATACTAGAAATACACCAGCATTAAGACGTTCTCGTTTTGAGTAGGAAATTCTGGTATTTCCTGAATTCGGATTTATTATACTTTTAACTGTTTGCTACTTTGGGTTTTGACTAGGAAAAACTAGAAATTCCAGACTTGGAATAAGAAATGTTCGGCATAGGAAATACTAGAAACACACCAGCATTAAGACGTTCTCGTTTTGAGTAGGAAATTCTGGTATTTCCTGAATTCGGATTTATCCTGTAACATATATAATAAAATTATTTTCACTTGTATAAAGTTTCACGTAATAACCTTATTAATAAATTAGTTTGCATTAGTCTTTTTTTACGTCGGCATCTTTATAAATAAACGTTGACACTCAGTGTTACAGAATTACATAGCATTTGAAATAAATTATATCGATAAATTATAAAAAGGGGGTTACATAGCATTTGAAATAAATTATATCGATAAATTAAAAAGAGGGGCCTCATCGACATTTTTGCGGGGGGCCTCTCAGTTTTCAGCTACGCCACTGCCAAAGAGTTGAAGTTTTTCCATTAAGGGAATTTTGTAATGATCGAAATAGGTGGAAACCAGAGGGTGAAGTCTGGTGAATATGGTGGATGGGGGTAGAATATCCCAGCCGAGCTCCAACAACTTTTGTCGAGTTATCAAAGACACATGAGGCTGCACATTGTCCTGATGAAACACGGCGCCTTTCCGATTTGCTATTTCTGGATGTTTTTGTTCAATTTCTGTTTTTAATTCGTCTAATTGGGAACAATACTCCTCTAAATTTATTGTCTTGTTTGGTAAAAGCTCTTAATACAGGATCCCTTTCCAATCCCACCAACACAGAGCATGACCTTCTTTGGATGAAGACCGGCTTTTGGGGTGGCTAAAGGTGGTTCATTCCGCTTTCCTCAAGATCTTTTTTGCTCAACATTATTATAAATGATCCATTTTTCATCCCCCATCACTACTTGCTTCAAAAATGGTGTCTCTTCATTGCATTTATAGAGAGTGTTGCAAATGGAAATGTGATCCATCAGATTTTTCTACGTTAAATCATGGGGAACCCATACATCAAAACAGTTTATGTAGCCAAGCTTCACAAAATGCTTTTGAATGGTGGATTTTGACATATTTAACATTTCTGCTAATTGATGTGTCGTATAGCATGGGTTATTCTTGACCAGTGTTTTAATCTGATCTTCATCTGTGGTGGAGGGCCTACCTGGACATTTTTGATCTTTAAGGTTGAAATCACCAGCTTTAAACTTAGCAAACCACTTCTGCAGTTCTTTCAGCTACAACACCTTTGCCATAAACAGCACATACCTTGTTTGCTGCTTGTGTGGCATTTTTTCCCTTTCTGGTAAAAGAAAAGCATTAAATGCCTAAAATACATTTTGTTTTCTTCTATATTCAAAGGTGTATAAAACTGTCAAAAATTAACGTATCGTACCTGAATTTTTTCCAAATATGCCTGAAGTACCATCTTTTACGATGTGTGTGCATGTCATTTGTTTTCAACCATTCTGATATGTTCAGACCTGTCCTTACGCCACCTACCAAAAATCGGCATGAACTTTCCAGACAACCCAATATATCGTGCAAACAGCTACAATTCCATTATAAAATCTTTGATTAAAACTATATTTATTTAAAGCTTATAAGTATAAAAACGAAGATCTTTCAAAAGATTAATTGTTTTATTATCTTTGTATACTATACATATTAAAATTTAAATATCAAATATTCTGGTACAATCACTATAAAATCAAAAATCAATTTCAAACAGTAAAATTATAAAATTCAAAGAAGTTTAACACTGCTTGAAACACAAAATAAATTTACGATAAATTTAAGCACTAAAAGCAGTGAGTTAAATAACAAACTTTACTAAACTCTAGTAAAAACGTTTTCGATATACAACGATATCATCTTCAGTTTACAAACAGATTAGAACAGTCTTTTAAAAAATGCGTTCTAGAACAAAATTTCGCTCCCCCACTTACTATTTAGAAAAAAGTGTAGCTAAATGGTGCCAGTCAAAGCTCGATGATTACCCTTACACTATTAACTCATCACAAGAATTTTTGGGGCATTTAAGATTAGTTAACACTAACGGTGCAGAAGTTATGTCTGTCCTTGACTTCGAGTCATCATACCCCATCACTAAACCTTAATGCTACTTGCCTCTTTTTCTATAGGTTCCTCCTAAGATTTACGCCAGAAAATGAACGTGACCCCAAAGTTCTTAGGGATTTAGTCTATCTTTTATGCCATGAATCCTATTTTGAGTTCAAAGGGCAATTTTATCATCAAACTATAGGGGTCCCCATAGGTAGCCCCGTGGCAGGAGCCTTAGCCGAGACTATTGTAAGGGAAATTGAAAGTCAACTTAGTCCTACTATCAGAAATGAAATGATATTTTATACGCACTACATAGACAATATTTTTGTACTTTGGAAAAGCCAAAGCTCTTCAGCTGATCTAATGGATCATTTCATGAAGCCGCAATATGGCCTTAAGCTCAAACTAACGATGGAGGACAATAAATCAGTAAACTATCTTGATATTAAAATTATAGCTAACAATGGGCACCTAGATACCACTGTTTTCATTAAGCCTTCATGTACGCCTGTCATGATCCCTTACTGGTCTAACGACCCTTGGTCGTACAAGAAATCTGCGTTTAGATCGCACTTCCGTAGGGCCTTAACACACTGTAGCAATCCTGTGTTTCTAAACCAAGAATATAAAAGGATTTACCAAGCAGGGACAAAACATGGTTACAGTTATGCATTTATGCGTAAAATTTTCCATGAACAAAAACGAAAATTTCAATATGGACAGAATACCTCTACCGTTGTCCCGCAACATTCATCGCTACGTGCCGCATCCAACGAAGTTAATAGGATCTCCTTACCTTATAAGTTACACCATTTTAAAACAATTAACCAAGCCTTAATGAAAACTAACACTAAATGTTCCTACAAAAGGGCCCCTACCATCTTTAACGTGCTTAGGAACGATAAAGAAAAAAGAGACCCAAAATTAGACTCTGGTATTTACAGGATACCGATTAAGAATATCGAAGATAACTGCCAGGAAATATACATAGGCGCTACCAAAAGAAATTTTAGCGATACACTAGAAGAACACAAGGATAATGTGCGGAAAGGAGAGTTAAAGACGTCGCTAGCTCAAAGAGCCTATGAGAAGGACGTTAACATCCGATGGAACGAAGCGAAAATCTTCAAAAAAGTGCATGATCAAAAAGATCTATTTGTTGCTGAGAAAATCGAAATCCTTAAAGCTAAAGAAAATGAAAACGTAATTAATTCGCAACTAGCAGACACTATATCAAAGACTTGGAAATATTTAATACACTCATATTTAATACATCAAAGGCTTGGAAATATTAATAACGAACGCCCAAACTTCCTGGCGGATAAAGTTTTAAGTTATATTTATTTTAGAATAATAATTATTTTTAATTACAGCTACGGTGCCACCATCTATTGAATTAATGATTAAATAATTTTATAATTTAATCATTAATTCAATAGGTTAAGGCGCTGGGGCGTTGACCCAGAGATCCCGGTTCGATTCCGGTGTGGTGCGAAAATTTTATTTCGGGAAAATAAATATATAAAATTATAGTTTAATCATTAATCACTAGATGGCGCCACCCTAGTACGTAATTATAAAATTATTTAATCATTAATTCAATAGATGGTGGCACCGTAGCTGTAATTCAAAAAAATAATTATTAATTTAAAATATAACTTAAAACTTTATCCGCCAGGGGAAGTTTGGCTTGTTCGTTATTAATTTGTAAAATGGTTTATCCCCTGTACGTTAGTTGGTTTATGCTTGGAAATATTTAATATAAACAAAATATCCGCTCCTGAAATAATGAACTCTCGTCTACCTTATTTTATTTTATCTAGAGACAATAAAATGAACTTGTTAACTTAACCTTCAGCAGCCGAAGAACCTCTTTCTTGTTTATTTTTTCACTGTATTATTTTATCTACTTAATTTATTGTTATTATTTTATAATATTCCATAATATTGTTTAGACATTTCAACTTTTGTATATAAATTTAGCCGGCCAGAAGAAAGAGAGAGCGCAATTATTTTTGTTCTAGAACGCATTTTTTAAAAGACTGTTCTAATCTGTTTGTAACTGAAGATGATATCGTTGTATATCGAAAACGTTTTTACTACAGTTTAGTAAAGTTTGTTATTTAACTCACTGCTTTTAGTGCTTAAATTTATCGTAAATTTAAACAGTAAAATTAGTATCAAACGGAAAATCCACGTCATTGGCTGAAATGAGCCGACACACTGCATTTAAAAAATTAAAATGACCTCTTACCAAACTAAATTAATATGTTACATTGACATTAGAGCAGATATCTTAGGCTACCTTCAATAGTCCTTTTGCATTGTCTGTTTTTTATTTCTTATAGCTTGATGTGTAAGAGTGCTAGCTGCTAGGCCTATGAGTTAGGCTATAGGACTATATTTTAATCATTAATCAGAATCCTATGCCTAAGTTTCAGTTTGGCTTAGACCACAACACTTTCCATAAAATAATCTAAATATAGCTCCAAAAGGCAAAAATTTATCACTTAAGAGTTGAGATTCATAAATTAACTAATAACACTATAGGAGCCTTTTCATAAATTTAGATAATTGATACTATTCGTAACTTACTATCATAGCCTTAAATAGTTAGAAACGATATACTGTATATAGCTCTAGCCCTAGGTAAGTAGGGACTTAAGGAGTCAAGAGTCGATTGTTTTTTCCGACTCTGACTTCAGACAGTTTAAAAATCCGACTCCAAGCAGTTTAAAAATCCGACTCCAACTCCACCCAAAAACCTCTGACTCCCCGACTCCTGACTCAGACTCTGCAACCCTGAAATTAACAAAAGATAGTTTGACTAGCTAAGCACAGAAACCACAAAAAATGAAATCAATTCTTTCCATTACAAAATAATCCCATTCATATTTTAAAACAAGGAAGTTGTTAAAATGGGAGTTAGGCAATGTACCATATACTTCATTAAAATTATTAAAAAAATCTGTAAGTAATAATTTCTTAAATTTGTTTCAACTCATATTCAAAGCTAACTTTATACAATAACTTAATTTAGTAATATGACAAATCTGCATGTTTTCCGTGTCATTTGTAACTGCTCCAACAATTAATATAGTATTTACATGAGATATAAATTGCTATTTGTTTAGATTGTAATTTATATGTATTTGGCAATTTGAAAGACTCCATTATTTTATTTCTGTATATTAGTTTGCACATATCCCAGACTAATGAAAGGTGAAGAGAGCATGAAATGCATTTCTGAAACAGGTGCAAATCTGATATATGAATGAAAAATTTTACAACTTTCCCTCATCTGGGAGTGTTTTATTGTATGTACTTGATTTGATATGTTTTATCACCATTCAATTTTATATTTGAATTGGATATAATTTATCTACTATTTTCTTCATCACTATTGTATCTTATCCTAACTTAAAACACATTACTGTATTACTTTAAATTTAAGCCACACTTTCTTCAAATTTTTAAGATGTAAAATTTGGATGTGGCTTAAATTCAAAGCGAATATTTTAACATCTTATTTCTCCCGATTTCCCATTCCCCAATGATCGGGTTTATGCTTTATGTTCTACACATGCATATAGTATTACGACTGTTGATAACAGTTTATTCGGTGGTCCCCCGTTCGTACTTTTCGATTAATCTAGTTGCTGTTTGATAGTAGCTGTGTGGAATCACATCATATCTGGCCATATTTTAATTTAAAAAAAAAATCACAAATTACTATAATGCTGTTTATAACTGCTGATGAAAACAAATTGCCACTTTTTATTATTTCAAACAAAAAACTGTACCCAAGGAAAATTTTCCTAAGGGTGTTATAATTCGAGCACAAACGAATGCATGGATGACAACAGAATTGATGAAAGATTGATTAGAACATGTTTGGGAGAAGAGACCTGGCACTATTTTTAAAACTCGAAAGTGATAGTATATCTGAAGAAGATTCTCAATAAGTTAGGTAGCTTATTATGTATATCAGTACCTATTTAAGTAAATTAAAAATGTTTCTTATTTTTCAATACCTATTATAAAATCATTTTTATTTTTCAGCTTATTATGTATATTAGTACCTATTTAAGTAAACAAAAATGTTTCTTATTTCAATACCTATTATAAAATCATTTTTATTTTTTCCAATTTTAAAATCCTACTGTGGCTTAAATTTGAAGTAAAAGGATAATAATGAAAGAAAAATGCTAAAACAATTATTTAAAAGTATTAAAGACTACATAATTTGAAGTTAACAATAACTTGATGAGTCCCCTAAAAAATATGCAATGCAGTTCACTGTCTATATACAAACAGTGACAATATAGCTTAGTTGCAGGTATAATATCATAAATTAATAATAAAATTTATATTAATTAATTTTTACTGCTTACATAATTATTATGGTACAGAGATATTTAAATATTTTCATAACTGAAACAGCCATATTTGTGTATATAGGCCAAATATCAGCATTAAATATCACAATCATGAACATGTAAATATAATCATGACTAAAGTAGGAGTTAAACATATTGTGAGGAAGTTAACTCCGACTTATCCTATTTTATTTTTTTATGCATTTTATTATTTATTGTTGTTTTCTTGTTAGATAATGTGTTATATTTTAGTTTGCGAGTTAACTTACTTCCACCTTCTCCATCGTCGTTAGCAATCACGTGATACAGAATCGGGAATCGTCCTCCGGAAGAGCTGTCCCAGGTAATGACGTCATCATCTAATTTTACTACTGATCCGATATGTGAATATAAGAATGATCCATATCGATGTTTTGTTCAATATATAAATTTGAGAATGTAAGAATGTCCCTACACGACGCTCTTCCGATCTTGATCCAATATGTGAATATAAGAATGATCTTAGGTTCTACCACTGATCCGATATAAGAATATAAGAATGATCTTGTATCAATGTTTTGTTTGTATATAATTAAATTGTAAAGAGGATGACATGAACTGACTACTCTAAGCTAATAACTTTAAACTTGTTACGTATAAGTATGTAAATGAATCAGCATGGGACTGTAAGTCACCCGGTATAAAAGCTGATGCAACCGATGGCTCAGACGAGGTGTTGTATCAAATGTAAAGTTGGCAAAGTGACATTTGAGTTCTTGTTAAGATCGACGATTGCTTGAAGTTTGTATCGGTGGTGGAGGTAGTAGCATTTAAGTATTATTTAAGGTTTATTTCTTGTGAATAATTGGATTGTTGATATTCGGGTTAGATTAAACAAGTTTTGTTGATTATTTGATTGTTACTTTATTATAGTTTCAATAAAGCACAAACATTTTAAATTTTATCTATTATATAATATGCATATAGCTTTATTAGAGTTTAAATAAAGCTTTTATTAACACTTTTGTAAGTGTTTCGAGTCTAATAAATTTATATTTTTTATCATCTATTAACACTTTTGTAAGTGTTTTGAGTCTAATAAATTTATATATTTTTGTCATTAAACTGTTTTGAGAATTTCTTCAATTTATTAGCATAAGTTTCTAACATCGTTTGTTGTTTCCAATCTAACACTTAATCGATACTTGTAGTTGGAAGTTCCGATTTCCGGTTTTTGTTTTTGTCCGTTAGATGTTAAGTGTTGTAAGATTGTTTGTGAATTTAATTATATTTAAGCTAGAATTTAGTTAAGACTTGAGCTAAGGCCGAACTCTGGATTGCAGAGTCGTTAGAACTGTTAGGTTTAGTTATAATTAATAGTATTGATATTCGTTAAAATACATGACTTTGCAATATAACTATGTGAATGAAAAAGCAATGCCTCACTCTTCCATTTGATTAGAATACTTTTTATTGATTATTTATAATTACAATGTTAAAATTACCATGTTAGTGTTTAAATTTTTTAATGCTATAATAATTTTTTGAAAATCTTTCTATATTTATAATTATTTAAAGATTTCTTAAAGAATAGTTTTCCCAAAAGAGATAAAATCATCTATCATAAAAATATTTTATTTGCAAAATTTTAGATTAATTACTTTATATAATAAATTTACTTATAATTTAGCTAAAATTTTGTTGGGAAAAAAAAATAGAATAGATCATTTTACAATGGCTATTTAAGAAGTAATATACAATCTTCACCACCCAGCAAAGTCAGGTACCACCTTTTACTAAAGAACCCACCCTGTTGACTGTCAGAATTCTATAATAATTGCTTTTATTAAAACTTGATAATGAACAACAATGAATTAAAACTAAATTTAAGAATTTTCTTTTGTAATTTGTTTTAAAATTACAATAGCAATTTAATTAAAACAGTTTTATGTTTTAATTAAAAATCATAAAACATAAATGGCAAAATTATTTTCTCAATGTCAGTTGATATATTCACACTACTTTAGTGCAGATACATCAACTTTAAATTTTAGGTTAAATAATAACATTTGATTATTTTTTAACATAATAATAATTTATTTTATAACATTTTTAAATTTAA
>AYEL01057342.1:0-16165 GCA_000484575.1 Olivierus martensii | reverse complement strand
AATTTGCACATCAACCCAGATTCGAACCCACTACCTTCAGATTACGAGCGATTCGAACCCACTACCTTCAGATTACAAGCCACGTATTTATCGAGTGCACCATCTGTGTGGTACCTTCAGATTACAAGCCACGTATTTATCGAGTGCACCATCTGCACACCTGATAAAAAAAAATGAAAAATAAAAAATAATTTTTCGATGCATAAAATAAAATTCAGATTACGAGCCATGTATTTATCGAATGCACCATCTGTGCACCTGATGATCTAACGAGCCACGTATTAGTCGAGTGCGCCATCTGTGCACCTGGTGATCTGTGCCACGTATTTATCAAGTGTGCTATCTGTGCACCTGCTGATATGCTATTCTTCAGATTACGAGCCACGTATTTATCGAGTGCACCATCTGCGCACATATGGATATGTTGTTATCGACTACGCCATCTGCGCTACAGCTGATCGGTTCTCTATCTATCGTTTTTAAGCTGAATTATCATAATTCGATTTTTCAAGTGTTAAAAAATACTATTAGAAGGCCCTATTCAATGCATATTTAGATGGACATATTCAACGAAAAGCTCGGACACATATTCACTCATTTTTGATGTATATCAAAAGTTCGATTTTTCAAGTGTTAAAAAATACTATTAGAAGGCAACAAAGTTCGATTTTTCAAGTGTTAAAAAATACTATTAGAAGGCCATAGTTTCAAAAATTCAATTTTTCAAGTGTTAAAAAATACTATTAGATGGACATATTCAGGGAAAAGCTTGGACACGTATTCACTCATTTTTGATGTATTTTCACCATAAGCAAGCGGATCAAAATCAGTGGGGGGTCAGCTGTGTCCTCCCTTTGTTAGTCTTACTTGATTTTTATATTCTAAACTGTCTGTTATTTTTTTGTTTGATGAATAGCTGAAGATGGTTAGCTATTAACCAAAAATGTTTGTTATGAAAGTTGATTAAATAGAACTTTTTCTGGTACTGCTTTGTGTGCTGTCTCTTATGTTTTGAAAGTAATAGAACTTTTTACTTATGGTAGCTAATTATAAACTGAATAAGCTTTTTAAAAAATTGCATGACAATGATGCAGATTCAAAAATAGTTTTTGGAATTGTTAACATACTGAAAAGTACTTATTTTGATTTTTTTTTTATTATTAGAAATATTTAGTTTTTAATTCTCTAACAATCTATTTCTTTAGCAATCTATGAGCTCATGTCTTACTTCCTGATTTAAATTGAAATGGAAAACATTGCAAATAGTATTTAGATCAAAATCGGTGGGGGTCAGCTGTGTCCTCCCCTTGTAAGTACAAAAGTTTATAAAAACTGTTCTAAAAACATAAGATTAAATTTAAAAAATAAATAAATAATTTATGTTAAAAAAAAATGTTTTACATTTTTGCAGCAGAAATGGTAAAAAATTCTTTTAATTGCATTGAAAATAATTTACAAAGTCATCATAAAACAAGTAAAATATTTTATGCTCATTCTAAAGCCGTTAAATTAATATATATACACCTGGGAAAGAACTCAAAATTTGCTATTAAATACATGCACTCGAGTTACAAACATAATTCATACTTAAGTTTTGTTCACAACTCATACTTTTATTTTGCTTCCAAAAGTACTGAACTAATTTTATATATATATATTTTGTAATATATTTCATAATTGGACCAATTAAAAGTTTCCTATTTTACAGATTTGAAAAAGTTCTAATTATAAAATGAATTTTTTTATGTAATTGCTGTCAACTTTCAGCTTAAAGATTTCTTGCAGTTATACCTATGTACTCTTCTTATTTTCTGAGAGAGGGGGGGATTGAATACACATCTATCTAATGCTCATTATTATATTTGTCTATCATTATGCAACAAGTCAAAAATTGTGAAGTTATGCTTTACTGTTAGCTTCTCACACATCCTTTTAACAACATTTCTCAAGACCATATTGTCAACCTTGTTCAATTTTTGTATTCTGAATTGTATGTTATCCTTTTGTTTGATGAATAGCTGAGGATTGTTATTAACCAAAAGCATTTCTATGATATGAAAGTTGATTAAAGAAAACTTTTTGGTACTGCTTTGTGCTATCCGGTACTTACATATTAACGCCACCGCAGCAGAAGTTGCGCTAATACGCCAATAAAGAGCAATCTTGTTGTACACACAGCTGCGGTGGCATTAATACGTAAGTACCTGCTATCCTTAAGATTTCTTGCACAGTTTAGTAGTTTTAGTTTTTCTCAGATATTGAAATTATATATAATTCACCTGCAAGCCTCTGTATATAACAGGAAGCACAATAGATCACTGACTTGGATGATTTCGGAAATATGTGGATGCTTATTTTTTATATGCGCTGGATTTCTATAAATATCAAAGTCTTTAAATAGTTATGTTTTTAAACACTTTCACATTCCATGGCCAAAATTTTCATTTTAAGTCTTCATTTTGAAACTTCATTCAAATCTAAAATTGTCCTAAATTTGATACTTTTAAATTTTTTCCCCTAGTAAATAATTTTATTCCTTCTGAAACTTTTACTGTAGTTTAGTGATGCCATCTGCTGTCATTAGGTGAATTTTCATCATACGTTTTTCAAAAATTTTTAATTTTTAAATTAACAAGAGTAATAAAAATTAATATTTGAATTATTATGCATTTAATTGATAACTTCAAAAAAATCTTTCATAATCCATCTTTTTTGTTAGAACTGTATTCGAATGTGATTTTATTTAATATTTTGAAAATCTTTTTAGTACAAGTTTACATTAGCGTCATAGGAACGAAATAAGCCCGACTGAAAGATGGCGTCGAATAAGGAAACTTTTCCATAAAGGCTGCACTCCTAATCTGGTGCCGGCATCGAGAAAATGGCAATGTAATTAAAGTACTTCCCTACACGTAGTAGCTAAATCGGTATGCACCACCATTTTGAAAACTTGTTTTTGGAATGAATCTTTAATAAAACGGAATTGTCGATTCATATTTTAATCATTTCGGTGGGAACGAATCTTTAATTCTCTAATGTATAGTTTTTCCAAAAGGAATACATCTCTATCTGGTGCAGGCATCGAGAAAATGAACGATGGAACTAAAGTATTGAAACTGAAGAATCGCCCTTCAACCGAAGATCAAATGGGCGAATCGGCATTCCATTGTTAAAGATTCATTCCAAAACAAAGTATACATTAGCGAATTAAAAATTTGCTCCTCATCGACTGATAATTAAAATACGAATCGACAATTTCTCTGCATAAAAGATTCATTCCAAAAGCGATTTCCGCTTTCAAGACAGGTTTTCAAAATGGCGGTGCGCACCGGTTTAGAAACTACGATTGGAGAAGTACTTTAATTTCATCGTTCAGTTACTCGACGCTTGCACTAGGATAGAGGTGCACTCCTTTTGAAAAGTTTTCCCTATCGTCTTCCTCTTTCGATCGGTCTTATTTTCGTTTCTGTGACACTAATGTAAAACTATCTTTTTAAAAATGTATGAAAGATTTTTTTTAAAGTATCCCTACTTTATTGCTGTTGATGACCCTGTGGCCATAAATCAATTGACTTTGGCGTCTAAGTTTAGGGCCAAGGTTTCAATAATATACATATTAGACAAAGGATCGATGGTAAATAATTGGTAAAACTTAAAATAAAGGCAAAAAATACAATCAATATTTAACATTTTATTATTTAAAACGTATACACACTTATTATTGTTTGAAAACACTAGTTGTAAATCGCTGGTCCATCAAATCTGATCAATTCCAGATCAAAGTTTAACTCCATATATAGCATACAAAAGATCGGTGTTAAATGATTTAAAAGTTAAAATAAATGCAAAAAAAATAATAAATATTTAACATATGTTATTATTTAAAACGTCTTACTGATGTTGACAACACGTAGCTGTAATCTGCTGGGTCATCAACTCCTATTACTCGATCATCCATGTTTCGATTGCGTATACAGTATAGCCGAACAACAAAGGATCGACATAGAAAGTTAAAGGTTTCAAAATTAAAATAGTTGAAAAATTTAATAAGTTATTTTTATTTGCACAGAAATTGGATTTCATTGCATTTTTATGATGTGAATTAAAGCGATATTTGATACGAAAATAGAGCAGAAGCTTTAAAAGTAAACAGAGTTGGGGTGCGGTTTCTCCCAATTGCTCCTAGTACAGCAGCTACAGCTGTAATATGTTTATATTAAATACCCTTAGCTTTGTATTTATCAAATATTAATGTAAAAAAATAAAATACGGAAGCGATAGACGAATTTATTTTTTCGTTAACTAATATGCGTCAATTCAGAAAAACTGAAATCGTCAAAATAATAAAATTTCTTTTAAATAAAATGAAAAAGTCAAAAATAATTTCAACTCTGTGGGAAAGCTCGAACTATAACTTCCAATATGAAATCAAAATTAATTAAAATGAATAGGTTTTCTTTAAAATACTTAAATTTTTTCCCATTATAACGAAGATTAAAGATTTTATAAAAGAAAAAAGGAGTAAGGAAAACTAAATTTCTTTTGTCAGGCCAAATTTGCCAAAATTCGAAATTTTTTACATAACCATAAAAGGCATGATAAAAGGAAGATACTCTAAAAATTTCAAGCAGATATCTTAAAAAATAACGAAAATATCACATTTACCAAAATTTAAAATTTTTAATAAAAGTTATGAATAATGTATTAATGCATCCTGACTTAAAATGAAATTTCAGACTCAGCATAGTTTTATAAATTACATACAATATTACATTAAAATAATTAATAAAGATATAAAATAATTATAATTTAATTTTCAAAATTATTAAAATACTAAAATTATAATTTTAAAAAGCTTGATATATACTGCAAAATATTTATAAACAATATATAACAAAATACCTTGTCCATTTTTGATTTTCCATTGGCATAAGATAAGCTAGCAGCTAATGTTGTTAGCATCTTCCAGTTTGAACTTGGAGTTGCTGGGTCTTTTAAAATAGAGAGAGATTTAGTTGGTGTAGTTTGACACACATTTTTTAAAATAGGCTTCGGAACTTGTTTTTCTTTAAAATTTATTGAATGGTATTTCATTTTATGTTTTGATTTTGAAATATTTTCATTTACAATTTGTGCATTAGATTTATTTAGGTTACAGTTTTCAAAATTTAGGTCTTCATAAAACCATTGCTGATTTCTATTTACATTTTCTAAGCAGTGTTTTTTAGAATAATATAATTCTAAGTTAGATCTTTCTGAACTCGATAATGATGATTTTTCTAAACATTTGATGAAATCCATTGAAATATATTATCATCATGCCTGAAAAGAAAAATAATGTAATAATTTTATAAATTATTATTAAAAACAGTTGTGCAATTTTTTAAGCCAAAGAACAAATTCAAAAACTTTAATCTCTTTGGTCGCAAAATGCACCATGTCCTCAATATTGCAGCTATTCACCAAAATAATATATTAAAATTTGATATTTTTTAATTTAAATCTTACATTTCATTATATGAAACTTATACATAATTATACCAAAACTGATTTTAAGTGTCATTTTTTTTTCATATAAGTTTTCAAAAACCTCTTTTATAGAAAAATTATTTCAGAAATAGCCATTTTCAAAAAATTTTTAAAATATTTAGTTTACCAAACAAAATATACTTATAGACTACAGAAAATGCTCCTGCAAGCCATAGTTTGGACACATCTGATTTCAAATGTAATATAAAAAAAAAGCTTTTTTAATAAATCAAATTAAATTCTATATTCATAAATTCAGGGTATGTACAAATTCACTTGCAATAAAATATTAACCATTTTCAGTACTATATTTGCAAATTTGAAATCACATTTGTGAGAATGACAACCATGTTAAATCATTTTTAACTAATCATGAGCATTATAGAGATGTAGCAGATTCAACCTTGAATGTGTATAACTTCATACACTTTCCCTAACTTGCACCTGCACACTTAGATGAACTCACTCTCACTCTCTCTATGGTGTTTTTGTTGATCTTTATTACTTATTGATATCTAATTGCCGTAGTGTAACTTTGACTTTTATAGCATGAGAAACCTGAATTACTTAATAAATTACTAAGTCGAGTATCTGAAAGTATTATTATATTGTTTGATATCCATGAATCAATTACAGGATCTATATTTTAGTTACTCAAACTAGTTACATTAATAATTTAATTTATAAGATAAATAATTTTCTCAATATATCTATATTGAAAGCATTTTTCAGTAAGTGTGTATTTTTCTTTAAAACTTTTAGTTTGCTAATTTACATTGCAAAAACTATATTTCATATCAATATTAATATAATATTTGAACACTACTACTATACTGATAATCTGAGATGAAATTTTTGGCTTGAATACTACTATTTATCTAACCTTTACATGAATAATTTATTACAGAATTTAGTCAAAGACTTTCTGTTTAATGTAAAAATTTTAATATAACTTGACTTTTTAACTCCTCACTATAAACTTAGTCAACCTAAGACAGTGTAACTTATAATTCACCATCTTAGGATGCTTATAAATTATTAATCATTTATTATTATTATTATTATTTTTTAATGTCCTGTAAGCTCTAACTTTTAAGGAGATTGATAATATCAAAATTGAAAACAACATTTGAAATAAATTAAAACATTGTCAATTTAGTATTTTTGTATGGTAATATTCAAAATCATTTGTATAATTATTTTAATCTGAAAATAAGGAAATATTTATCTTGATGCTCAGGAACCAAACTATTTCCCCCATCAGTTCTTTTGTTAAGCATTTATAAAATCAGGAATCATGATGTTTTCCAAGAATGTAATACTCATGAATAAAGGATTTTGCTATAAACAAATATACAATAGGCTCCCAATTAACTGGGATAGTCTGAAGATTAATTTTCCTGGATAATTTGTAAAATACCCAAAAAAAAAAAAAAAAAAAAAAAAAAAAAAAAAAAAAAAAAAAAAAAAAAAAAAAAAAAAAAACCTAAATTATGGACAATATGCATTTAATATCAAAAAATAAATTGCATATATATATATATATGCAATTATGCAATTTATATATATACACATAAACTCATTCATTCAAATGTTTTCTTTTATAATAAATAGTTAAACAAGAAATTTTTGCAATACTTGTAATTTTAATTTGATTTTATAAAGTTGCAATAATAGTTAAAGCAGTTTAATACTATTGTTAGTTAAATTTCCAGGTTGAACAATCCAAATAATTCAATTCCATACAATCGGGAGTGTACCGTATTATTACTGAAACTTTATATTCTTAATTATGCTGTTTTTCAATAATCATTTTATCTTAAACTTTTTATAAAGAAATTTATCAGTATTTAAAAATAAATGTGCATTGCAATAATTAGCTTTCACTTATTTATATCACAAAAAAAATAAATTAAAAATCAACTATTTTTGATGTAATTAAATATTTCTGAATTATTTTCTAATTTAATTTTTATCTTTATTTCCTGAAGGTATAGCAAAAACAATGATGCTTATTTTATATATCAATTTTTTTAATAATGAAAAATACCTTTCTTATAAAATTTTTAAGAAAATTTAGACATGTACTTTTTGAAGATCAAATTATATGACTATCATTTGATGAAATATAATGAATTCTGTTTCTTTTAGAAATTTATAAATTCTTCAGAGAAGAATTTCTAAATCTTTGCCAAATAACAATGAAAATCTTTATACAGTGGGTGATCAGTTAACAAACTGTTCGGATAAAGAACACTTTCGTGGAAGATTTTAATGTTCGGATAACGAACACTTCACAGAACAAACTGTGGGACTTGCGGACTGATGGAATGACAGGTCAGCCAGATGGCTGCAAGGTAAAGCTATGGCTTACCATCCTGGAGGATCCAGGTCCCACTCCTCCAATTTTTCAGGAGGGGTCCAGGCCTGGCCCGTTGAACCTCATCCTTCAACCATCTGGTTGACCCCATCATGGTGTTGGCAAGCCTGTGATGAGCTCTAAGTTGCCGCTGCCAGATAACAATATTTCATGAGGATATGGAGACTTAACTAACCTAACAGAATGACAGGCTTAGGCCTTGCACATTTGTAAACTTATGGGTAAAAATGGGAGAACAATAGTTTTTCCCAATTAGAATGAACTTGGAGACAATTTAAAACAAATGAAAGATTTATTAAAGAAAGTAAGAGAGATTTTTACAATATTTCATCAAAGATTTATTAAGAAGGTAAGAGAGGGATTTTATAATATTTTAGATCAAAGATTTATTAAAGAAGGTAGAGAGAGATTTTACAATTTTTTTGGTGCTTGAATGGCACTCCCATAATCGTTAAGGTCAACAAGATTGGAGATCTCTACCACGACGATGCTATTAATGAAGATTTTACAATTTTTTGGTCTTAGAATGGCACCCATACAAGGTTGAGATCACTAGGCTTGGGAATCTCTACCACGACAATGCTATTAATCACTTCCGAAATATGATTTTTTTGGTCTTAGAATGGCACCCATACTAGGTTGAGGTCAATAAGGCTGAGGATCTCTACCATGACAATGCTATTAATCACTTCCGAAAAATCCTGAAGAGAGAAAAGCAATCGGCATTGGAGACACAATTCTTTATCGGAAAATAAACATATAGATGAAAATGCAAGAATATGTATGTCTTTATCAGAAAATAAACATAATAGATGAAAATGCAAGACTATGTATGTGTATACTATTGTTATTATATATAAACCAGCAAGATTATGTATATATATATATTATTGTTATTACATATAAATAAATGTAGTGAAATTATATAATTTTTTATTTATGTTTTTTTGGGTCTCCAGAACGAATATTAATCAAATTAAAAACATAGTAAGAAATTATATAATTTTTTATTTATGTTTTTTTGGGTCTCCAGAACAAATATTAATCAAATTCATATAAAAACCTATAGTAAATCAATGATCGGTTAACAAACAATTCAGATAACGAACATTATCTTGGAACGGATTATGTTCGTTAACCGATCACCAACTGTATAGTATTATAATTAGAAGAAAAATTAACAATTATATTTACAAAACATTCTAAAATTAATTTTCTATTTGGCATTTTTAAATTTAAACTTGTCTAACTAAAGTTACTCCAAAAAAACATGTAATTTGGATAAGTTAATGGTATAGTCATAATTTATATAAATAAATTCATTCCAAAATTGTTTTTCATAAGCTCATTTTAATAAATTTATCAAAATATAAAAACTATACAGATAAATGTCAAAGTTAATTAATTAATTTGATCATAAATAATGAAGAAATAAAAATTGGCAAAGATTTTCTATTACTTCATTCTATCATCAATCAAAATGGAGACAGCAGCCAAAATACAGTCGGATACCTTAACACATGGTTCAGTAACACACAAGTCTGCTTAACATATAGTTTTACTATGGCTCCCTTGATAAACAATAGCTTGTGATATCACTCCTAGACATCATCATTAAATCTCGTAATCAGTGAGATTAGTTGCATGTTAAACCATTTTGTATTGGTCAAATTTTGAGCATTAAAGATTTTTTTCTGTTATGTGATTTCTGTAATAATTAAAAATAATGTTGAAAGAGTGTAAACGTAAACAAAAGGCTTATATGATTAAGGAAAAACTCAATGTTAGTGAACAAATTCGAAAAGGGGCAAGACAAACTGAAATCACACAGAAAATTCATATCAATATTGGAACTTATATTATTGCTCAATGTATATTAATACAGTACTGTAACTCATGATTCACTTAACCCATAATTTAGTAACCATGAACCCCGACTACTATGTTCTGAGTCCGTTCTGTATTAAGAGGAGTGATTCTTGGAGAGAGAGGAGTTAGAAGCAGAGTCGGAGTTGGGAGTTGGAGGTTTTTGGGTGGAGCCAGAATCAGAATTTTAAACTGCCTGAAGTCAGGAGTCAGAGTCGGAGACTGATTTTTTTTTAAAAGGTGGAGTCTGAGTTGGATCATTTGTCATCTGATTCTGCAATCCTGGGTTGCAGAATCAGAGATTTTTGGGTGGAGTCAGAGTTTACAAATTTTAGGGAGTCGGAGTCGGCTATTTTTTAAAAGGTGGAGTCGAAGTCAGAGTCGGATCATTTGCCATCCAACTCTGCAACCCTAGTTAGAAGATTCTAAAATGTAGAAATGTGTCTTAAATACCAAAATAAAATTATAGGTACAATAATTTTTCAATTATTTTGTATGGTTGCAAAAGTAGATAGTATACTATGATCATATTTGACAGGGGACAAAAAGATGTAACCCAATATTTTATTTAAACTGATTCTATAAAAATTCTACTGGTTGTAAAAAAAGGATGAAATTTTCATGTTTTAGCAAACAATAATAAGTGATACATGATACTATCTAATTTAAAATTAGATAGTATCATAATCACTTCAAATCAACTAATAAATTATTTTAGAATACATCTGTACTGCATTATAGTGTTTGTGTTACTTAGTATGTAGTAAAGAGTATAAGCAGGTGGTATATAAAATATAGTATCAATCATTTATTATTTAAAAATAATGTCTACAATGTGTAATTTTAGACATAATTTTTAAATTAGTATTATTTAGTTTCTAGGACAATCCAAACAGATTAATAATGTATGAAAAATTCTTATGAATAGTCCTCCATCTTACAGAAAGAGTGGAATAAATTATTATAGTTCCTACAACACAGCATGATACAAAGTCAACCATATAGTTAAGTGTCCTGTTAAATAATATTTGGAAAATATCTGTCATTATTAAAACATTTACATCATCAAATGCAAAATAAATATATACTTTCAAGACAAAAATACTTTTGACATTATTTCTATAACAAATCTTCATTATAATTTTTAATCATTTAGAAAAAAGTTTTGTTTTTGAAATTTGTGTTATAGTGCACTTGCATTTTTATTAGCCTCCAATTTATGAACTACACATTTTTACAAACTATTGAGATGATCGAAAAAAATATCTTATAGAACTAATGTTAATTAATGTCATTTCTATTTACCAAACTTCTTTAGGGATCCATACAAGTTCATAAAATCGAGAGTCTGCTGTAGTTATAGTTTTTATTCTGCTGTAGTATTCAGGGGTGGGATGTTGGTGTCGGCAATAACTTTGTCATTGCTCGTAATTTATTAGTTTTAAATTTAAAAAATGTATTAAATAATTAATTATATTCCATAATTTATTAATTTTAAATTTTAAAAATGTATTAAATAATTATTTTCTTTTCTGGTGAATAAATAATTTTTTCAGTAATAAATATTGAATAAAAATTGTTCTAAAAAATCATTTGTGTATGTTTACTGTCAGAGATGTCGGTGTCAGCACATTTTCCTGCCGACACCCAGCCCTGGTTTTATTTTTCCTAATTTTACACAATTTCCTAATTTTGATAACTTAATTACTCAAGACTATTTAAAGCTGCAAAATAATTATAAATGATCTATATATTCAGGGCTTATTCAATGGTTTTAATAGTTCTCTTCAAATTTTGAAGCAAAATATCAAATAAGTAAACAAGAGACAAAAAATCTATTCATCTAAAATATGATGCTAGAGAATTTTGCAAAAACAGCTGAAAAGCAGATCAAATATATTACAGATCAATCAGTCAAGCCAAACAAATATTTATATGGCAAAATTAAGGTGATCCTATTTTCAACATATCAGAAATCAAGATTTATTAAAATGTCAATATTACAAGCAAAGTAAAAAGCAACAGGTAAAAGAAAATTCATATGAAAGATTAATTAACAAAAAGTCACCATTGTAAGTTTAAAATCATCACAACAAAGACTTTTTTGGAGATTGTTGATTAATAGTATAATTGAATTGTAACAGAAGTTTGTGCCATTTTAAAATAATTTACTTTCAAAAAAATTCAATAAACCAGTTTATAATTTCTTTCACTATTCATGATTTCTTCCAACATTCTGGTAATTTTTTGATTCCTCTTTGATATAACTGAGATGATTTGGAAGAAAAAAAGTCAGTGAGATAATTTCTCGCTGACTTTTTTTGCTTCCAAACAATCACTGTTAAAGGAAATTCCTCTCCTATTGTTGGAGACTGAAAGAGATGGAGATCCAAATGGAGCAAGATCTAGAGATTAGGCCAATGAGATAGAACCTTTCAGTCAAACTCCTGAATATTGTTCCATGGTCTTTGCTTTTCTACACATCTACCTTGTACAAATTTAACATCAACTTTTGCTAAAACTTATCATTATGGATGACAAGAAATGGTGCCTTTACATCAATATGAAGAAAAGAAGAGTGGCTGAACACCAACAAGTGGACACATCTCATTCAAATTTAATACGTACCTTTGCAAGGCAATGCTCTCAATCTGGTGGGACTGGAAAGGTAAACATCTCCTCCAAATTGCTTCTAAGGAATCAGGAATCAAACCTAGACAATATAATCAGGCCATCGCAGCTGATCTCTATTCTCAACAACTATGCCATCTGGCCAAGGCAATTCAGAAAAATTGAATTGCCATGTGATGCTGCAATATGACAATACTTGACAATACATAGCAAATATAACAAAGATCACCATTGAAAAACTTGATTGGGAAGCTCTACCCCCATCCACCTTATTCCAAAAATATCATTTCATCAGATTTCCACTTATTCTGGTCTCTCTCCAATAATATGAGAGCACTTTCCAAAATTTGTTACTTACTTTTTACTTATGTGCTTTACTGCTCTATACAGAATTTAATTACCTTATTAAATTTTCGTAAGTGCTGACAGTGAAAATTTAATAAGGTAATTTGTTACTTACATTATCTGAAATAAAGCTGATAGACTACACACTAGAGTAGCAATAAGTAAGAGAAGATACTACTAAATAAAAGTAAACCTATAAGCCAAATAAGTAAGATAAACTGCTTATTCAAAAACGTTTTCAGCTATCCATGTAGCCTGTTTCAGTTGAAATCAATTGAAGCAAGCTACATGGATAGCCAAAAATATTTTTGAATAAATAGTTTATCTTACTTATTTGGCTTATAATTTTTTATTTTTATTTTGTATTTACAGTAAGAAGTCTTACATTATAGAAGATACTACTATACATTAGATATTGTTGAGGACTGTGTCAAAAATATTTCTAATAAAGTATTAAATCTATGTATAACAACACTCAAGTTCTACTATATGTTGAGTTAATATTTTATTTAAAAGTGTTTTTGATTCTTTTCGTCCTCAATCATATCATCAAATAAATCAATAACTTCTAACAAGTTCTAAAAAATAAGTTATTTTAAAAATTGGTAACCAATTGATTTTATGCATTAATATTTTAGATTTAGTTGTATAACCATTTATATATAAATAATCCAGTAATGTTTTATTGTCTGAAATCTATTATGAAATTTTTATGTCATTTCATATCTCTCTACATAAAACTATCAGCACATAGGCAGGAAAAACTTTCATAATGTTGATATTTAAAAATGTTTATTTAAATATCAACATTATGAAAGTTTTTCCTGCCTATGTGCTGATAGTTTTTATGTATAGTGTTTCTTTGGCAGTGTAGTCGATTAAAATTTTTTACATCTCTCTCCCTTTTTTTTTACAGAAGTATATTTTTGGTTCCTCTAAATCAGAAGTTGCCAAACTTTTTATCTCAACAACCCCTTTGATAATGCCATAAAAGTCTGGAGACCCCCAGTGAAAGTTTTAATATTAAATACTTTTTAAATCTATTTTATGAAAGGTTTTTGAATAGTAATAATTACAATAGTGTATAATGACAGCAGTGCATTATGGCTTCATGGGGCCCTGGGCAAATTTGAATTTGGGGGCCCCATGTATAGAGTTGAATTTTTCTTTGAGGGAAATCCCATGCCTCCGGTATAATTTAACCATGTGTAATATGATATAGGATTTTAAGATTGACAACTATAATGGCCTGTTTCACGGGGATAGTTTCTATTTTGAAATAAAAACAATAAAATTCAATTATACATTTGCTCTGATTATTGTTGATTAGTAGTAGATATCATTTACTACCGCACTTATTTCGCAGCTGAAGGCGCTTGAAGTCCTTCAGCCCATGTTCAGCCCTCGTCAGCAGAAAAGGAGGCGGACAACACTCTAAGGTCCCGAAGAAAATATATTATGAGATATGATCATTGCATAGGGCTGATCTGTACACAGCAATGCATCTGCCCTGCGCTAGGGTGTTTATATTTCATATGTTGTCATACGCCTGCCACACATCTGCAATTTAGGATCCATAGATAAAGGATAGAAATTTAATTTCTGATTTTTTTATTACAAAAATAAGTGTATAGAATATTGATTTGTGGACTTGGGGCCCCCTGTTGATGGAGGCCCCAGGCAATTGCCCTTTTTACCCATAGGATAACACACCACTATATAATGAACTGTATTTTAAAAAAAACATTTACAGTTATTCAAACAATAGGTCATTTTTAAACTGAACTAAAATTTATTTTTAACATGATGGGTGGTCTTGATGTTTTTAACAATTATTGATGAAATTTTAGATTATTATTTTCTATTGAATATTAAAATTTCTAAAAAAAAACCTAAAAACCTATTCATTTCTTACAGACTCCCTAACAATTATTTAACTCTCATTGACCACTTGAGAGTCAGTAGACTACAGGGAGGGTCGGTACCGACCACTTTCACAACCACGGCTCTAAATGCTAATTAACAACATTTTCGAATTAAGTTATCTAATATCTCTGTAAACGGAATTCAAAATCTATGCAATCGCTTCCACATTGGATAATATATTTACATGTTTCTTTAATATGCTATATACAATATTTCCATTAAAAACATTCATAAATATAGATACCAATATGGATAGAATTAAAAATGAAAAATATGAAATCACCTTTAAACTTTAATTAAGCAATTTTTTATACATTTCTTTACCAATATGGATAGAATTAAAAATGAAAAATATGAAATCACCTTTAAACTTTAATTAAACAATTTTTTATACATTTCTTTTTATGCTTACACAGAAATATATAATTAATTATGATAAGATTTTACAAAGTAATATTTATTGTCCCTAACACTTTGCTAACAGTTTTTAATAGAAGTGATATGAAATTAGGATATTTCGCAAAAATGCAGGAAACGATGTTCCAAAAAATTCTCAACTGATCAGTTGCAATTTATACATACCGAGTAATCTAACCAGTTACACTTCACAAGAGCATTTTATGCTTAATTTCGCGACAAACGTTTCAAGTTTTCCTTCTGTATTCAACTTTACCGCCCTTTGACTAATTGCAAATCAAACGAAGCTCCTTAAATTTCCCACATCTTACTATCAATCCGCACTATATTTTCACCTTCTTTCTGATTGGTTGATAAATAAGAAGAAATTATAAATTTCACTAGAGAATTGCATTTTTTAACCAATTAGAAAGAGACAACAACTTATGAATTTCATCTTTGAAATTTTTGAAGATGAAATTCATAAATTGTTGTCTTTTTCTAAAATTTATAAAAATTTGTAATTTCTGTAATTATTTTTAATTAATTAAATTCCTTGACGATTTTTATATTATTCGATCTTTAAATAAAATGATTATTTATTTCCTGTGGGTAGGGGGAATATACCCACCGTCTGACCCCGCGTGGGGTAAAAGGCCCCTAAAGGGGTCACCTCGCGTTGGTGGTTCCGAGGTTCGTCACTGGGGCTCGCTTGTGGACTCCTAAATGGAATCGGGACTGCCTTGGCGGTGCCCACATCCGTCACTGAGAACCTGCGGTGAGGCCCCATACGGATTCGAACCGTCCGGCGGGCACGCCTGCCTCATTTTCTACTTTTTCTTATCCACTTTACACCAGTGGCGTAGCTGACGGTCAGCAGACCCCGCGACGCGGGGGGGCCCCCGAGCTTAGTGGGGCCCCAACTCACCCTGAAGAAAATACCTCTAAAAAACAATCAATCAATCCCCAATAACCTCGATTTTAACGCGGAACAGTTAAACCTATTTAACGCAGGGCATCGGCGTTCGTTAGCTGGAACTCTAAATTAGCGCTAATTTACAATTTATGTATTGTTTTCACATTCATTTTTTT
>AYEL01057336.1:0-17167 GCA_000484575.1 Olivierus martensii | reverse complement strand
TACTTAAGCTTCCCGAAATGGAATTTCCGCCATGTCACCGTGGTCTAACTGGTTAAGGCGCTGGGGCGTTGACCCAGAGATCCCGGTTCGATTCCGGTGCGGTGCGAAAATTTTATTTCGGGAAAATAAATTTATAAAATTATAGTTTAATCATTAATCACTAGATGGCGCCACCCTAGTACGTAATTATAAAATTATTTAATCATTAATTCAATAGATGGTGGCACTCGTAGCTGTAATTCAAAAAAATAATTATTAATCTAAAATATAACTTTAAACTTTATCCGCCAGGGGAAGTTTGGCTTGTTCGTTATTAATTTGTAAAATGGTTTATCCCCTGTACGTTAGTTGTTTATAATTGAGATTATGAGATTATGAGATTTCTTTTATAAGCTATTTTGTTTTTACTGTTTCTTTTAAAATTTTCATTCGCTCAAATGAATAAGATAGGAATATGTATAAAGGCATTGTCATTTACTACTTGTATAGTATTGTTGATAATAGTATCAATCAAACCAGTTTTTATAAATTTGTTTTTAAACTTTTCAAATATAATGTGCATAAATTTAAACTGTAGCCATGCTTATTATTCAATTCCAAGATTGTATTATATTCATCTTGTTTATTGCACAGAAGAAAAAAAGCAATAAAAAACTTAAACAACAAAATAGCTTAGAGAAGAAACCTCACAATCTATAACTTCCTTATAAAGACTACTATAGTGCTATCCAAAAAGCTGGAGCCTATACAGTCCTGATTTATAACAAAGAACTAAACATAAATGAAGAATTTATAGAAATAACCATAAGAGATAATTTAATGATTTATGTAAATTTGACTTGAATGAATTTTTCAGGAATGGACATACTGCATAAGATGGAATATCTGTATACTATATAGATAGTTTTTCATTCATGACTTCCTGGGTATTACAGATTTAGGTAAGAACACAGTGGAAACACATTTAGCCGTCGCTAGACGCAGTTCTGTACATTTTTAATACACAATTAAAAATGGTACAGAACTGAGTCTAGCGACAGCTATCGAAAGATTAACTAACACAGAGAGAGGAGACAAAAAATAGTTGGGGAACAAAGTTTGCTTATTTTAACTTCGTTCCCTCCAATCAGGGTAGATTGTGGGGTAGATATGTGTAAATAAATTCAGCACAAATTTAAAAGTGGGATGAAATTATACAGTAGATATGTGTAGGCATGCAAATTTGTAGTGAATTCCAACACTCCCACTAATTAAGTGCCTATTACACTTTGATGTGATAAACGTCTATTATTTATTCAAAATTGTTGATATATTCTTGCTTTGATGTTCCATCCTTGTAATCCATACTCATTGATTAATGAAGGAATATAAATGAATCTCGAGGAAGAGACTTCGTTAATATATCTGCAACTGATATTTGGATAGAATGAATTTGACATCAATACAACGGTCTTTGTATTTTTTGCATATGAAGTTATATCGGACATCAATGTGTTTAGTTCTTTTATGAAACTTGGGATTTTTTTTAATCAGACAGGTAGCACTTTTGGGTATTCAATGTAACAAGACCTCCCACTGGCTCAATTTCTTCCAACAATAGACACAGCCACATTGCTTCCTTCACCGTGCATGACACAGCAACATATTCTGCCTCAGTTGTTGAGAGAGAGAGAGAGACTTCATTGTCGTTGGTTCATCTAAGTGACTGGACCTTTGTTTAGTATAAAAACATATCCGGTTGTTGAGCATCGTGTGTCTACATCACATGCATAGTTGGCATTGAAGAAACCAATAAGAGATTAGGGTTTTTTTCCCCTCTTTGGTATTTGATACCAAGACTGGCTACTGCGGTATCTTTCAGATATTTTATGCTTCTTTATACAGCATTCCGATGTTCGAGATGTAGTTCAAAAGATATCTGCTTATTAAGCTGACTGAATACATGATATCGGTCAGCTTACAATTGCTGCAAACATCAGACAGCCTACCACTTCTCGATATGGTATATTTTCTTTATTGAACCTATTTGTCGAGTGCTTACTTAGACAAACGTGCGGGTCTGATGATATACTTACTGCCTTAGCATCTTCAAGATTAAATCTTTTGACTAATCTCTGTATATAATTCATTTGATGAATAAAACTGACCCCCTTTCTTTTATAATTTCCATTCCAGTGAAGTAATTTGGTTCTGTTATTGTTATTTCAAAATTTTTCTTCAGTTCACTTATTATTTCATGCAAGATGTTTTTCTTTGGTGCCAATATAAAACTGAAAACTGACCCCCTTTCTTTTATAATTTCCATTCCAGTGAAGTAATTTGGTTCTGTTATTATTTCAAAATTTTCCTTCAGTTCACTTATTATTTCATGCAAGATGTTTTTCTTTGGTGCTAATATAAAACTATCGTTTATGTAGAGGGCAAGAAATACTTTGTTTCCTTTAAATTCTCCTCTGTAAATGCAGTTGTCAGCATTGCATTGTTTGAAACCAAAAGATTTCAAGAAACTGTCAAATTTTTTGTTTGACACCTGGATGACTATTTTTAATCCATATAATGACTTCTTTAATTTACAAGTATATTTGTGATCAATATTTGTTCCTTTAGGTGGAGTCATGTATATGTCTTCTTGTAAATCTCCATATAAGAACGCTGTTTTGACATCAAACTGTATAATGTCAAGCTCACACTGTGCTGCCATTGTGAGTAACACTCGAATAATATCATACCTTGTCGTTGGTAGAAGGTTTCAGTATAGTCAATTCCTTCTTTTTATGAATATCCTTTGGCACATAATCTTCCTTTATATCGAGGCATTGTTCCCTCTGTAGAATTTTTTATTTTGAATATCCACTTTGAGTCTACTATGTTTCTATTGGTCAGTCTTGGTACAATAGTGCCATGTATTGTTCTTTATCAGTGCGTCGAGTACTTCCTTTATTGCAACATTCCATTTATCAGCTTTGGGACTTTCAATAGCTTCTTCATAAGTTTGTGGCATCTTAAGTTCAGCACAAAGCTATAGCTTCATAAGCATTATCTGTTATGTATCGTTTGGGACATCTGAGTCCTTCTCTTGGATGTAAATTATGGGAATGTCTTATCTCAAATTCATTTTAGTTTTTAAATTTGTTTTGGTTCAATTGTTCCTGTAATATTTCCTCATCTTTTTCAATGAGATCTTGATTTATTCTGAGATCTGATTCTTGCTGATTTGGGTTAATGATTGGGACTTCTTTATTACCCAGCCTTACCTTAGTTAAATAATACATTTCTTTACTCTGTTCAACGAAAGTTGAAATTTCAAGGTCATATTTGGTGATCGCTTGTTCTCTTCTAGAACAGTCACGTGATGATCTCGGATTGCCATGACAACGAACCCGACAGGATCGCCTGTTTTATAGTTATATCGCTAAAATAAAGCCATAAAAGTTCATTAAGTGTAAAACATATTTTTATTTATGTGATAGTTGCTTTCATTTTATTAGAAAATAAGAATCTGCAATTTGTTTATTAAATGTAAATTTGGCTACTCTTTACCAAAATGTTTAGTCCTGAAAAGGACTGTTTAAAACTGCACATTCAAAGCTAGGGTGTATATGGAATTTCGCTAACTCCGAGCTCATCTTCACTGCTGCTATTATCCGAATCACCCAAAAAATTAATGATAAGTGGTTCCACAAGATCTTCAATCACATGATCTGTATCCCAATATAATTTTTCTAAGTTTAAAATATGTGTTATTGCATTTTTCCAATTGGAACTTGTAATGCTCTGAATAGACGAAGACATCAATTGTTCCACATCAGCTAACTTAAATGTTACATTTGTTGGTCTAACTTTTTCTTTAACTTGTGCCCAAATTAACTCTATCAGATTCAAATCACAATGATAGGGAGATAATCAGAAAACGGTATGACCTCGAGATTTTGCCAGTTCATCGATTTCATAAATTTTGTTTCTTGGCTTATGTAGCTTGATTATATCATACAATTCTGCTTTTAACATACTGGAAGAATGGGCAATGCCATTTTTATTAAGCCATGCTATCAGTTCACTTTTTCGAGTTGCAGTCGTTGGAGCTTTCTCTAATTCTTTTGAATGATAAGGAGCATTGTCCATGACAATTACTGATTTTTCTGGAATATTTGGTAGTAACTTTTCTTTAAACCAGTTATAAAAGTTATCACTATTCATTTCATCATGATAATCAGCAGACTCTGTACGGGATCGAAATAATAGCTGAGCATTTGGTATAAATTCGTTTACATTTCCAGCATGGGTTAAAATTAATCTTTGACCTTTGCCAGTAGGAATTTGGCGACTACGAATAGAAGAATCATTATGCCACTGTTTGGTTTTTCCGTGATGTTCATTAACCCATGTTTCATCTAAATAAATAAATGAACTATCTGGTAATTCCTGTCTGTATTGTTTAATTTGTCTCAAATAATTATGTCTACTTGCAACAATCTCTGGCCTCTCGATGTAAAATTTTCTATTATTAATTTTTCCATATTTTAAATCAATCTGCTTCGTTAATATATGGTATAATGATGTTCTACCCCCGTTAAATGACATTTTTTCACATACCTTTTCTTTAATGCTAGAAATAGTAGGGTAATTACCATCTCGAAATATTTCAGAGATTGTTGCATGAACCACTGATAAATCAAAATCATCCAAATCAGTAACTGATGCTATTCGAGGCCTTTTCTTACCAGGAGTTGTTATTCGAACTAGAACACTTTTGGCACTTTTCCCTTCTTTCACAATCCTCTGAATGGTTGTTATAGAAACTTCAGAAGTGCGGGAAGTTTCATTAAGTGTATCACTCCGACATATTTTGTTTCTCAAAATGATTGAAGACATTTAGAATGATAACCCTAGCCTGATTGTGTAACGTCTGTCCTTGTTTACAAACAACGAAAACGTTACTGTTCGCCATCTTAGACTGAAGTATGATAACGTCAAGTGCTGGATGACGATGTTCGTTTTATTTTATTTACTTAACACTAAATCTTTATAGAAAATAATTAAATATTAATATATTATAGGATATGTAAATTATTATTTTGTATCATTTAAGTGAAATAACCATAGACAGAAAAAGCTTTGCAACAAAGGTTAGGTTCCTTATTGGCTGAATGAAACTGAGAATCCTATTGGGTGGACTGGCTCATACAATCCATTATACCATGATCATATAAGACAAGTCAACTTTTGTTGAACAGAGTACAGATATTTTAATCGTTTTTGTTTTGGGATCCAGAAGTCTAATTGTTGGAATCTGCTTTTTGGATTGAATTTCTTTCAGAATACTTCTGGAACTAGTATGAAAGCTTCTGATTTGAAGGTTCATATATGAGTGAGAATAGGCTTCTTACTTGTTCATATCCCGTATGGGGTAGAGTTTAGAGTATTCGTTGTAGGAGTTCTGTTATGTATGTAAGTAGCTGTGTTAACAGTTTCAGCCCATAGATACTTGGGCATGTTTCTCCCATGTAGCATAGAATGTGCAGCTTCAACTATTGTTCTCATTTCTCTTTCAGCTCTTCCATTTTCTTCAGGCATATAGGGAGCTGTTGTTTCTAAACTGATCATGCGCTTTTGTGAATTTCTTAAAATTATTATTGATAAATTCTCTCCAAATGTTCATTCATTGCTTACTTTAACTTATTTAATTAATTAATTATAACTAGTCAATTAGCAGAAATTATTATATTCACAGATAAATTGTTTTAATAAAATTCAAAGTAGCGCTTTCGGAATTCTTGTATTTCCTCTTCAGCTTTACCCATCAAAAATAATTCTATTCCAATTCATTATTGTTGGAATTGGAATAGGATTATTTTTGATGGGTAAAGCTGAAAAATGAATACAAGAATTCCAAAAGCGCTACTTTGAATTTTATTAAAACAATTTATCTGTGAGATAATAATTCTTGCTAATTGGCTAGTTATAATTAATTAAATATGATGAATTCTCTCCCATTATCAGTATGCAAAGTTTTTACTGAGTAACCATATTTGTTCTTTATTATTCTGCAGAATGTTTTGAAGCTGTCAAGTGCATCACTTTTATGTTTGATGAATGATACCACTCAGTATCCAGAGCAATCATCTTTGAATAGAATGAAGTAGTTGGCTCCTCCAAGAGAAGATTTTGACATAGGACCATACAGATCGCTATAAATAGGCTCTCCTGGTTTACTTTTCATTCTTTCTGAACATGAAAATGTTAAATTTGTGCTGTTTTCCAAGTGCACAAGCTTCACAGAAAAAGTTGATTTCATTTGAGCTCACGCCTTCTATAAATCTTGCTGATATCATCTTGAGCAATGATTTCTTATTTATATGAGCTAGTCTTTCATGCCACATTTGTAGGTTTGAGCAGGTCATGACATTTGATCCAACTTAGAGTGCAGTACTAAAGAGCATCAAATATAGATTATTCGACCACACAATCCAACTGCTATTAATTTGTTATTTTAGAAAATTTTCACTCAGTCATTCTCTTTTATTACTTTTATTCCCTTTTTGGTTAAAATGCCTTCTGAGAATATGTTCTTCTTTAATTTGGGTACAAATAAAACATTAGTAACAACAGAGTCATATCATTTATCTCCAATCATTTTCTTAATTTTAATAATTGCCCTTTCCTTCTACTGGTAGTCTTCCTTCGCTCCCAAGAATTACTGTGGTTGGCTCACTTGCATCTTCTAGCATAAAGAAATATTCACAACGTCCAATCATGTGAGCTGATGCTCCACTATCAAGAATCCACAGTTCTTGATCAAAGTTGACAGTGTTGTCTGATTTATCATTCTCAAGTGTGTTCAATGCAGAGAAATGACTGTTTGTGAGTATCTCTTGAATTTTTATCATCTCTAGGCATTCTATCCCTTCACAGTAAATTAAAGTAAACTACTTGCTTACTTTCTTAAATAAGTAAAAACTCAGCACTAAATAGCAAGTATAAATTTTTAATTGGTATAACGTTTTCGAGCCATATTAGGCTCCTCTTCAGTACCATACATTAAGCAAATACAGTTTAAAGAGAACATTCCAGAATAAATAACAGATATTTAAATAGAACACTTTAGGTTCTAGAATTTACTTATTCTATCCCTTTTTGGAGACTTACAATCTCGTGCATAATGTCCTTTTCTCTTGCAATTATAACATGTCATTTTGATCTTGCCTTTTCTTTGAGGTTTTGAATCCTATTGTTTACTGATGTTACAGAACATAGCTGTTGTAAGTGCTTCTTCATCCTTCTCAGAGGCAATTAAATTAGCTTCTTCGTCCAGCAGACAAGCTGTCAGATTTTCAATGGTTTGTTTATCTTCTGCCATAGAAAGCCATGCTTGTCTAAAGTTCCTATATTTTGGAGGCAATGATCCTAAAATTTTAGTCATGATTGAAGTATTGCTAATCTTTTCTCTGATCTTTCAAAGTTCTCAGGCTATGTTTTCTACCTTAGCGATATGTTGTGCTATTGAGTCTTTTGAATCCACTTTTTTTTTTATATCTTTCATGCACTAGCCTTTTGTTTGTTTCAGACTTTTGACAGTAAACAAACTAGTTTCCTAAATATTTCAGCTGAAGATTTGCAGTTTTCAAATCAATGTTATTTGCGATAAGTCTATTTTGGAAGTTAAATGTAAACATTGCAATAACATCACGTCTATTCCATTTGTCAAGTTCTCTTCCAGCATCAGTTGGTTTTGGTTCAGAGCTGTCTGCTATTGTGTTGATAGACCTTGCTCTTAGGGCACACTTCATTTGAAATTTCCATTGGTGATAATTTCTGCTATTGAACTTATAAATGCAACTCATGTCAATTTTATCTGACATCGTCGTTTTAAATTTAAAAAGTGTACTTATAAATTCATATAATAAATGTAACTTGTCTTGACAAACTGCTTGAGAGTTAGGCACGGTTTCCACTGTACGATTTTGTCCAGCAAAACAGATCCATATATCAGATATCCTAGCAATGGCCCATTTACGGACAGCAAAATCACGGAACGGATCGAGTAGACCTCAATCCTACTTTCTGCTGGATACAGACCGTTACGGATTGATGTCACCAATTCGATAGCCAATAAGAAACTATTTTGTTGTAAACAGAGCTTTGAAAAACATGGTGGTAAACGATGAAACTTATAAATTTGGTTCGTGAAAACGTTTGTCTTTATGACAAATCCCGAAAAGAATATCTCGACAAAATATTAAAAATACCTGGGATAAAATAACAGACCAACTTAAACAAGATGGTGTTCATAAATAGAATACAGTACAGCTAATCGAATTGGTCTTCTGCAAGTGTTCATTCTCATTTTATAAGTTATTATTTAATTTTAGAATAACGAAGCATGTATTATCCACCACTACTCATCACTATATGATTGTATCTTCTTTCCAAAAGTGTTAAGCATTATATTTATCAAAATAGATAAAACAACCTCTTTCTCCATCTTGAAATAAACTTTTTCTTTCGACGTATTTGATTGGTTTATTTTTACATTTGTTATTGGCTACTTCGATATGAAGTTTATAAAGGTTACGGATTCATTATATGGCCAATGTGAGCAAGTAAATGTTTTGCTGTCCGGAATCAGAAGCTGCTGGACGGCATCATGCTGGATGAAATCGTACAATGGAAACTGTGCCTAATAGTAAACAATGAATGACTTAATTTTCGAAACTGATTCGACTAGTCTCTTCACACTCAACTTTCAGTTTTACAATTTTCAGCATTTCCTGGGCCCATAACCTGTTATGGATTTAGGTAAGAAAACAGTGGAAACACTTATACATTGATTACAAGTTACTTTAATATACAATTAAAAATGGTACAGAACTGCATCTAGTGATAGCTATCGAAAGACTAACACAGAGAGAGAAGATAAAAAAAATCGGGGAACGGAGTTTGTTTATTTTAACTGCATTCCCTCCAATTGGGGTAGATATGTATAGGCACACAAACTTAAACCCAGTGGTGGAATTTGCTATAAGTTTTTTCAAATATCAATTACAAAAAAAAATAATAAATATGTACAGTCGAGAACAAAAGTAAATCGCCACTATACTGCGTCGGTGTGAAAAATTACGTAAAAATTACATCACTTCCTCAAATGTGACGGAATTGGCAAAGTAGTAGATAATAATATCAAATAATGAGCGTTCCATTGTCGAATATATATTTTTAATACTTTCAATCAAATAACTTGAAATAATATAATATAATAAACAAATAACTATTAGCATAACAACGTCAGACAAAAACTCTTTGTTCTATTACGTCGACAATCCAAAATCGTCCAAATCATTGGGCCCATTCGGAAATCGCATCTTGTATGAGCGATCACGTGATCACGCGTCATACGCCAAGAGAGTATTACATATTGTTAAATAAATAAAAATATCTATGACTAAGGTTGAAAAATGTTCAAGTAAAGCAGGTATTACGATCAAAATCAAAGGCTGAACGTTCATTTAGAAGCAATCACGTGACCGCTCTTGGGTGCGAATGCACCCATTTTTCTTTATAATTTTTCTTTTATCAATTTTCTTTTATAATTTTTTATAATTATTTATATTTGAACAGTGAAAATATTATTTAGATTTATTTAAATTTATTATTATTTATTTATCATAATATTATAAAAATAAATTAATATTTTGTCCATTCTCCAGAATCATCAATCACCGCATTTAATGTAGTATGCATTAAATTTAGCAAGTTAGTAAAAAGACTTGGAGAACATCGCAAACTTTCCCAAATATCGTAAATGCGAACAAAAACATTATTTGAATTTGATGAATCAACTTCCGAAATCCACATCTGTACCATTTTCCCCCCAAATATTTTTGATTGGGTTCAAGTCTGCCAATTTGGCTGGTCAGGGTAAAACACTTATTCTTTAACAATGTTGATGGTATGAATGGGACAGTTATCTTGAACAAATGTGAATTGATGATCGTCCGAATATAGTGCCAATATAGACAGTATCAAAACCGAATCCAGTATATTTACATATTCTATTGAATTAAATCTGCTGCCAATTTGTACTATTTCACCCGAACTGTCTCCAGAAATCCAACCCCAAATGTTTACACTTTTATAACCAGAAGAAGATATATGAGCCACATATTTAGGTAAATATCGTGTTCTGGATTATCTGTAACAGTGAAGTTTCTGGTGTGAATTTGATGCAAAAGTTTTCTCATTGGAAAATGTAACAGTATTCTAAAATTTCGATGGATAGGGTAAATATTCCAATGCAAATCCTAGTCTTGCTTCTTTGTGAACATTTGTCAACTGATTGTTTATCGCTGGTCGATGGTGATGGTAGCCGAATTCTCTCAATCGTCTTCGTATAATGTTCGATGAGCAGTGTAAATTTAATTTTCATTTTACAAATTTAGCATGATTCAATGGTTCATTAATGACAACATTTAAAATTGCATCGTCCTGTTCTGAAGAAGTCTGTCGTGGCCTACCTGACCTTGATTTCGTTTTCAAATCGTGCTCTGCTTGCCATCGACATATCTAAGTGGATGCAGTTTTAGGATGAATATTCATTTCCTGTCCTATTGCTCTCATTGAATATCTTCCAGATTCCCATAATCCTATAATTCTTCCCTTCGTTTCGTCAGTTAATTGTTTATCATTTAATCCTCTCGGCATTTTAACGGATTTTAACAAAGATATTTAACTAAATACACACAATTAAAATGAATGCCGTTCAGACTGCTACGAGACTTTAGCAGACAATGTTTTCCAGATGCCGTGTTTCTTGCTAAGCTGGATGACATCGAACGAAGAGTTTTCGTCTGACGTTGTTATGCTAATAGTTATTTGTTTATATTATATTATATTGTATTATTTCAATTTATTCGATTGTAAGTATTGAAAATATATATTCGACAAAGGAACGCCCATTATTTGACATTATTATGCATTATTAATGTCTACTTTGCCGATTCTGTCACATTTGATATCGTGACGTAATTTTTTACGCCGACACAGTATAGTGGCGATTTACTTTTGTTCTCAACTGTACATAAGAAAATAAATATAATTAATTGCAATAAATGAATGCTAAAACATTCATAAAAAAAGGTATTTAACCCACTGAGGTCTGTCGATAGGTCTATACCTCAAGGAAGTGGAACAAAAAACGATAAACTATTAAAAAAAATTCGAGTTATTCAGTGCAGCTACTGCAAAGCAGTTTTTTACATTTATTGGATAAAAATCCGTGCCTCCAATGATGGGTCCTAAATTTTTCAATTGCCGAAATTTCTTTCTAAATTTCATTCTAAAGACGGAAAATATGAATGGATTGCATTTGTAGAATCCAATAATTTTTGATTGAATCTTATTGATTCTGCTTTCTATTCTATTATATTTTAGTAATGTTATTTTGATTTTGGGGTGAAATAAATTTAAATTTACTTTTGAAATTTTAATTAAAGGATGGAATTTTGGTATGATGAGCTGTAAAATTTGTAAACTTGAAAAAAATTTTGCCGATAATATAAAAATTTTTTAAATTCTGCTAAAATATAGAATATTTTTACTTATTTGGTCATTTATTGATTTATTTTTACAAATAATTTAGTAAATTATGAGAAAATGTTTATGTAAACAACTGCAGGCTATAAAAAAGGGACGTGGCACTTTTGTTTTATGGTGGTCAGTCATTTCATGGGAAACTGCAACCAAGCATAGTATTGGGTGTAGTATGTCAACAAAGTATCTCAAGGCCAATTAGAGTAGGGTAGGAAATGTTATAAAAGTTTATGTACGAGAGAGGATGATTTTCATATATGTTATATTTTTGGTTACAAATTCAAAAATTTATGAAAAATTAAAATTATTATTATTACAGATTGTTCTTTCCCTGCCCAAGTGAACTGAAATTATATTATTTTAGTAGTGTGTGGAAATTATGGAGCAGTGTAATAAAGAGGTTACGTTAACATATTAATAAATATATTTTATTAAAAAAATGACAATATTTTACTAAATTTTTGTCACTTCAATTAATTAATTTAATTTAACTGATGAAATTATTACTCTATTTACTGCCCTGAATTGTTTTAGCACATCTGGCACTATTGTAAAATTTTTTCTATGCCAATAATATTTTAAAATATTACCCGATTTTCTTCATTCATATCTTACTTTATTCATAAGACTTGCCAGTATCTAAAAATATCAAAAGATTTCATTGGATGGCTAAAATTTCATATAAAAAAAAAATCGGTGTTTTTTCCAATCTTATATAATGAACAATAAGATGTGAAAGAAATAAAATTCAAAAAAATTTTGTTCAAGTGCTTGTTGTGATTTCTTGTGTTATTAAAAGCAGCAGAACTCAGTTGTTTATAGTGATGAAAATTTGCAAATAAAATAGTGTATTTATCCTGCTTTAAGTGCTTGTTGTGATTTCTTGTGTTATTAAAAGTAGCAGAACTCAGTTGTTTATAGTGATGAAAATTTGCGTAATACTTGGTTTATCATCGATAATATTTTAAAATATTACCCGATTTTCTTCATTCATATCTTACTTTATTCATAAGACTTGCCAGTATCTAAAAATATCAAAAGATTTCATTGGATGGCTAAAATTTCATATAAAAAAAAAAAATCGGTGTTTTTTTCCAATCTTATATAATGAACAATAAGTTGTGAAAGAAATAAAATTCAAAAAAATTTTACGTTAGAATGACAATAATATGAACAATTGAAATTTTAATGAATTGTAAAAATTGTAAAGATTGTAAAAATTTCAAAAAATTTCAATAAAAATTAAGTGAGATTTCACATTTTTTTATTTTTTTGCATATTAATTAGGCTTAATTATAAAATAGTTGTGGCATCCAAGAGGCCATTGTCTTACTGAATAATCAGTAAGACAATCTCTGTATTTTTAACAAAGATTATTATGTGAGTGGCATGAAAATATGATGGGGATGCACCATACCATGATGATGAATCTTACATTAATCAAAAAATGTATAAGTTTAATTGATTCATTTATAATCTGACTGCATTTATAAAAATTTTTCTTTATAAAATTTCTTGGTTTATACATGATTTTACAATGCTTATACATGAACATACACCAGTTTTAGAATCTTTATATTAGAACATTTTATGACTAATGAATGTCAAAAAATTTTTATATAAATTTTACCTTTGCAAGAAGACCCTTAGAATCAGTCATCCAAACTCTACTTGCTGCATCTTCTGTGGAAACTCCTTCTTTTTCCATAGCCATTACAAGTAGATCAGCAGTACCCAGATTAGCCTAATAAATTAAAAAGATTTTAAACTTATTTTAATTTAAAACAAAAATAGATTTAATATACCTTAACATTCTTACCTCACCTGCACCCACAAAGAGGAATGTATTTTCTACTAATTTTTTTCTTGTAATTTTCATACTTGCAAATAAGCCAGCAACAGCAACTGATGCTGTTCCTAATATTAACAAATGTTTTTTAACTATGTAATAAAATAATATACAGTACACTCCCGAGTATCCGGTTCGTGACTATCCGGCCTAGTTTTCTTTTATCTTAATTAAATGAGGAAGGCAAGGCATTGCATTGGCAACATTGCAAAGGCATTGGAAGCGGGCGTCTGCTACAATCCTCCTACATGTCGTGTGCAAAATACAAGTTGTGACAGGAAAACAGCAGCGTTCTGCTCGTTGTTCATTGTTTCGTCAGTGTGTAATGGACCTCAATTGTTGCCGCTGTTCCTGATTATAACTGTACAGTACATACAGTATTCGTAAATTGTTCTTGGGGTATGCTTAATGTTTTTTTATGTGTACTACAGTGAAGATTTCAAAATGGGTGATAAACGAAAAAAAAGTTGTAGTAACTATGGAGGAGAAATTACGTGCTATACAGTGACTAGACTCTGGTGTAACAGCAAAAAATATAGCTTTGGAGTTAGGAGTTGGGAAAAGTACAGTGGGGGACTGAAAAAAAATCGAACAGAAATTGAAAAGTGGTGTGCTGCACAAGCTAGTGGAAGTGGAATAAAAGTAAGAAAAACCATGCTGAAAGGTAAGCATAAAGAAATTGAGGAAGCTTTATTTTTGTGGCATGAACACTTAAGAGGAAAAGGTGTACCTGTAACTGGGCCAATATTGCAGGAAAAAGCTTTGGAATTTAAGCGACAAATAGAAGGACAAGATTCAGAGTTTACTGCCAGTGATGGATGGTTAGATCGCTGGAAAAAAAGATTCGGCATTCGCCAGATTACCCTAAGTGGGGAAGCATTATCTGCTGATAAAGAGGCTGTACCTGTATTCAAAGACCATCTTTTCATGCTTATAGAAAAGGAGGGAATTTCTGGGGAGCAGTTATACAACTGCAATGAGACAGGTTTAATGTATAAGATGCTCCCTGCAAAAACACTTGTATCGAAAAAAGAAGCCACTGCACCAGGATACAAGAAAAGCAAGGAATGAGTCACCATTTTGGCTTGCAGCAATGCAACCAGCAATCACAAGCTTAGGTTGACATTAATAGGAAAATCTAAGAAACCTAGAGCTTTTAAAAAACAAAAAAAATCAGGGATCACTACCCGTATATTACACATATCAAAGAAATGCGTGGATGAATTCAGAAATTTTTAAAACCTGGTTCCAAAATGAATTCATACCAACTGTAGAAAAACATCTGAAAAACAACAATTTGCATAGAAAAGCTCTGTTAATTCTTGACAACGCACCTTCGCATCCGGCCACTGATGAACTCACAGATGGGGTCATCAAAGCTTTATTTTTACCACCTAATATAACAGCTGTTTGTCAGCCCATGGACTAGGGAGTCCTTGAACAGCTAAAGAAAAAATATCCCCAGCGTCTTCTCAGTTCATTGATATCAGCGATTGATAATAATGAAGACTATGTAACCGCTCTGAAAAAGATTGACATGCTAGATGCCATAAGGTGGTCGCCGGAAGCATGGGAAGAGATTCCAAACATATCACTTGTAAGATCTTGGAAAATTCTTTTGGACCATGAAGGTGGATATTCCAACCCTGAACCAATGTGCGAAACCGAAGTGGAAGATGAAAACGCTAAACTTGTTGTATTGCTAGATAAAGTGCCAGGCTGTGAGGATATCACTGAAGAGGACATTACAGAATGGATGGCAAACGATGAAGTTGATGAAATAACTGACAACGATATTATAGAAATGGTGACACAAGGAGAAATAATAGAAGAAGAGGAGCAGGAACCCTTAGATGACAGGAAAAATCTCATCCCACATTCGGAAGGGCTCAAGAGGATTGAAACAGCATTGCAGTATATCAGTCAGCAGGAGGAAGCGACGCCAGCTGATATCATCTGTTTGCATAAGTGGAGGGACATTGCGTCGCTGAAGAGAGCTAAAATGCAGAAGCAGTCATCTATTAAGGACTTTTTCAAAAACTAAAAACTAAGTACAAGTCAAAACTTGAAAACTGCTTATACTCAGTAATTAAGACCAGATGAAAGTAAACAGCACTAATCGCAGTTGAGTGAAATATAACAAATTTACAAAGAAATCACAAACGTTTACGGCTAGATCGCCATCATCAGGCAGTTCGTTCTAAAGAATAAATTTAAATACAAAAAAGGTATTTAAATTTATTCTTTAGAACGAACTGCCTGATGATGGTGATCTAGCCAAAAACGTTTGTGATTTCTTTGTAAATAAAATTTGTTATATTTTACTCAACTGCAATTAGTGCTGTTTACTTTCATCTGGTCTTAACTAAAAACTAAGTTTTGACTCTTATCTTAGGGCTACCTTTTCATATCTGTGTAATCATTTATCAGTGAAAAATAAAATCAGTTTGAGTCAATTTTCTTAAGAATTAGGCCTACGATTTACATTAATGTTTTGTTTATGTTTCCTGCATTTAAGTTAGGCATTATAGAATTTATGTTACAATGTGAACAGTTTATATCCTTTAACTTACTTTTACTCTAATAAATTCTTGAAACGTGCAGTGCAGTACATAAACATTTATAAACTACCAGTACAGAGCCTTCTATTTTAACCGGCAACTGCTTCTATGATTCACCGGACCGCGGCCGCATTCACATTCTACGTGGCTTGAGATAAATGGAGGGCTTTGTACTCGATAAGAAGTGAGAAAATACGTATTATAACAGTGAGTTTTGGTATAAAAACTTTGTCTTCTGGTATTGGTGGGGCAAAGAAATGAGTTCATAGAACTCCGGCCTATCCGGCTTTTTTGTTATCCGGCTTGCCCTTTGTCACATTATGCCAGATACTTGGGAGTGTACTGTATATGTAGTTTCAAAAACTAATATAAATTTTTTAAATATAAAACTACCATCATAAAATAAATTATTATTATATAATATACAAATCTTGATTATATATTATATAGAAGTGTGGATGCCAGGGGGCAAAATAAGTTGGTATAGTTGAACGAAAGATTTACAGGGTGTACTCAAAGGTTTTGGCCATTCCTGAAAGCTTCTTCAAGACTGATGCAGTGGGAATGGCCAAACCTGAAATTCACATGCAGATACCCAAACATCACAGTTACAGAACAATGCATAGCAGATCAAAGAAGAACCATCATCCACAGAAACCTTATACCACACAGTACATTAGAAAGCATTAAAACTCAAGTAGCACGACAAATATCACAACATGAAACTGATTCACACACACAAATAGAACACGAAGTGGAACACACACAAGAAATAACACAACGACAAATATCACAACATGAAACTGATTCTCACACACAAATAGAACACGAAGTGGAACACACACAAGAAATAACATTTTTGAAAAGTTACCATTGAAAGTATAGGAAGTGTCCCATCTGTATTAGTAATCTGTGCAAGAGACTATGTCAGGCCGACCAGTTTTGCTGCTGGATCTCCCTATAGAACAGGGATGAGCAACACGAGGCCCGTTAAACATGTTTATGCGGCCCGCCAAGCATTTCTAAAATTGAATTTATTTTATCGACTTTCTCCCATCAATATATTGTTATAAAATTAATTATAATAAAATGGTAGTACATACTAAACCGAAACAATTTTTTGTGACGAGTTACTCACTTGTCGGCGACTTGTTCAAACATGCAATACGAA
>AYEL01057332.1:0-14840 GCA_000484575.1 Olivierus martensii | reverse complement strand
GCCTCTAAATAATCATCTGATTGAGAATCCTTGTATTCAAGTTCCTGGCTTCCATCTTCCTCGCCACTTGTGGTGCAAGCTTAACTGCATTCGCACTAATACGGGTCACTGCAATGCCTCACTTTTCAGATGGAAAATTGCTTCCACAAATTGTGACTGCACCCTCCAATCCCTTCAAACCATCTCCCACATTTTAAATGACTGCCCAGCCAGAAGTTTCCAAGGAGATCTGATTGAAATCCACAATTTGTCCAATGCTGCTCTGAGATGGCTTGAATCTCTGGACTATACTTTATGAACTGGTCTCGTCCCTTGCTTTTGTGTCTTGCCACTTTGTCATTTTTTTGTATTGCTGTATTCTTTCCCATATGAATAAATAAATAAATTAGAAAATTATACTCTATATAAATATACTGTATATATTAAATGTAAATAAATCAGCTGAGTTTCAAAAGTGGAAGAATATACTTTAAAAAATTTAATAATTTTTTAAAGTATATTCTTCCACTTTTGAAACTCAGCTGATTTATTTACATTTAATATATCAAATTATTAAAGTATATTCTTCCACTTTTGAAATTGAGCTGATTTATTTACATTTAATATATACAGTATATTTATATAGAGTATAATTTTCTAATTTATTTATTTATTCATATGGGAAAGAATATAGCAATACAAAAAGGTGACAAAGTGGCAAGACACAAAAGCAAGGGACAAGACCAGTTCATAAAGTATAGTCCAGAGATTCAAGCCATCTCAGAGCAGCATTGGACAAATTGTGGATTTCAATCAGATCTCCTTGGAAACTTCTGGCTGGGCAGTCATTTAAAATGTGGGAGATGGTTTGAAGGGATTGGAGGGTGCAATCACAATTTGGTGTGGAAGCAATTTTCCATCTGAAAAGTGAGGTAGGCAGTCATTTAAAATGTGGGAGATGGTTTGAAGGGATTGGAGGGTGCAGTCACAATTTGTGGAAGCAATTTTCCATCTGAAAAGTGAGGCATTGCAGTGACCCGTATTAGTGCGAATGCGGTTAAGCTTGCACCACAAGTGGCGAGGAAGATGGAAGCCAGGAACTTGAATACAAGGATTCTCAATCAGATGATTATTTAGAGGCGAGGTCTGGGACCAAAACCATAATGTAGATGTGTCTTTGGCAGTTTGGTTTGAAGTGAAGGGAAGCCACCGAGGTCTGGGACCAAAACCATAATGTAGATGTGTCTTTGGCAGTTTGGTTTGAAGTGACGAAGGGAAGCCAGGGGGGGTGACGGGACTTTAGTCTATTGGGATTATATGATGATAGGTCCAGATGGATTGGCAGAGAAGGATTATTTTGGATTCTCTTCCAATCTTTGTAGAGAATAGCTATTGGGATATGAAGTGCAACTTATCGCCTCTCATATTCAAATGACAACCTCACTTCCTCGCTTTGGGATTATATGATGATAGGTCCAGATGGATTGGCAGAGAAGGATTATTTTGGATTCTCTTCCAATCTTTGTAGAGAATAGCTATTGGGATATGAAGTGCAACTTATCGCCTCTCATATTCAAATGACAACCTCACCTCTTCGCTGGTGCACCCTGGGTAATGCTAACGAGGCTCTGTTGACTGAGCTGTCCTCCGGGTAAAGAGGACCCTCTGGCATGAATCAGGGAGATCACCAGAGATAGGGTACCAACTTGCCCTTGGAACTCAAAGGTTCCTAAAGGCGGAAGAAGTTCCAGCAGACTTACAGAACAGAAGAAAACTAAACAAACATAACGGTTTTTCTTACTATTTGGCTTTTGAGTTGTGTTTTTCAAAACTATACACCAACAGATTAAATAACATTCTCAAAACACATCTGAATGGAAAAAACACAGTGAAAGCAATCAACACATTTGCCAGACCTATACTGATTTACTCCTTTGGAGTGATACAGTGGACACAGACAGAACTTGAATCACTCCAAAGAAAAACACGAACGACACTTACAAAATACCAGTACCATCACCCGAAATCTGCCATAGAACGAACTACTCTCCCACGCAAGGAAGGAGGACGTGGTCTTATTGACATCCCACATTTACACAACAGACAGATCTATAATCTGAGAGAGTTCTTCCATAAAAAACAACATACATCACAACTACACAAAGCTATTGTCTTGGCAGATAGAAACATGACACCACTAAATCTTCAGAACAACACTCCATGCCAAATAGACAACACTGCACACATACATGAAAAGAAAACATCCTGGTGTAAAAAGGAACTCCATGGCAGACATCCACATGACTTACAGAAACACTTCATTGACGCCAAAGCGTCAAACAGCTGGTTAGTCAGGGGGGATCTATTTACTGAAACAGAAGGGTTTATAATAGCTATACAAGACCAGGTAATAAACACGAAAAACTACAGAAAATACATACTGAAAGACAGCACATTAACAAATGACACATGTAGGAAATGCCACATAGCACCCGAAACGATTCAACACATTACATCTGGTTGCAAGCTACTTGCACAAACAGATTACCTGCACAGACACAACCAAGTAGCAAACATAATACACCAAAAGCTTGCAACCAAACACAAATTAATGAACACACTCACACCATACTACAATTACATACCAGACACAATCCTAGAAAACTCAACACACAAGATGTATTATGACAGAACAATCCTAACAGACAAAACCATACACCACAACAGACCAGACATCACTCTCATAGACAAGCAAAATAAAGTTACCTACATTATAGACATCTCTATACCAGACACACACAACATCCAGGATGCATTCACCGAAAAGATTAGCAAATACACAGAACTCTCACAAGAAATTAAGCACCTCTGGGGAAAGCAAAAGGTAGTCATAGTACCCATCATTCTCTCCACAGGAGTAATCCCTCACACACTACACAAAAGCATCAAAACACTAGATCTACATCCCAAGACATACATAATACTACAAAAGGCATCTCTACTCAATACATACAACATAATAAGAAAGTTTCTCAAAACTGACACAGATAGTTAACTAAATTAACATAATAAGAAAGTTTCTCAGCATTGACACAGACAGTTACTTAGCTCCATTAAACATCACAAGTAGCTATATCTTGACTCGTGTCCGACATAGCACTTTGCTCTGGAGATACTCTGTGCCCGCATTGATGTTAATACAACAATAATAATAATAAATAAATAAAAATAATGTGAAAAACAGCTTGAGGAAATTACTATTTATTGCTCAGCTTTTTTCTGAAAATGATCCTTTAAAAAAAAACAGTATATTAAATATTTTTCCTGATAGACTTGACCTTATTTTTGTGGTAAAGAGACCAGTGAATCGAAAACACTTTCTTATATTAAATATTTTTCCTGATAGACTTGACCTTATTTTTGTGGTAAAGAGACCAGTGAATCAAAAACACTTTCTTAGATTGGACACTTGTTGCCAGCAAAGCAACAAAATTTGTTTCTATAATGTAATGTAAAATATTAATTACCTTTAAAAAAATTGATAATTTTTTTTGTCGTGAATTTTTCCAATCATTTTTTATGCTTCCCTATAGTTTAGCACCTCTGTATGGTGCACAACCTGCGCACCCACTTCCACCGACCCTGTCCACAAGCACTGAATAAAGAGTCTAAACGAAGCAAGTGCATGTTATAAACATAAAGCAGTTGACAAACGAACAAACAAAAGAAAATGGGCGTAACAAAAAACTATATTTGAAGACTAAATGAAACAATATTCAAATCCGGTTTTAGAAGCTCTGGTTTGGTTTTAACAACTTAATACAAAAACCAGATTTAACTGGTTTTATAAAATCGGTTTGCAAGCCCTATACTGTATCATATCCAAGATCATTAACACACAGCATTAATATGTAGAACATATTAATGTTCTGTTAAAATATTATATATATTAACATCCAAGATCATTAACACACAGCATTAATATGTAGAACATATTAATGTTCTGTTAAAATATTATATTATATATATTAAGTATATTAATGTTTTAATATGCAAAATAAATAAATAATATATATATATAATTTCATCCCACTTCTTACTTAAATGTAAATAAATCAGCTGAGTTTCAAAAGTGGTTGAATAAACGATTATTTTGGATTCTCTTCCAATCTTTGTAGAGAATAGCTATTGGGATATGAAGTGCAACTTATCGCCTCTCATATTCAAATGACAACCTCACTTCCTCGCTGGTGCACCCTGGGTAATGCTAACGAGGCTCTGTCGACCGAGCTGTCCTCCGGGTAAAGAGGACCCTCTGGCATGAATCAGGGAGATCACCAGAGGTAGGGTACCAACTTGCCCTTGGAACTCAAAGGTTCCTAAAGGCGGAAGAAGTTCCAGCAGCTCAATGGCATGTGTCACAACCGGAATCAACGGTAAGAGGATCAATGGTTTTCTCCCTTCTCCAAGCTTGCAGCGTCTGTTCTTCATGTTAGAAGCGGCTTGCAATTGGCGTCTGCCTCCATGTTAGGAGCGGCCAACTACCGATGGTGGTGGAAGCCAGCATGTGCATCAGGCTAGGCAATTTTTGCTGACTAATTCCACCTTCTGGGAGCCAAATGCTCTGTGCATCCTAGCTCTTACAGCATCTTCACATTTCTCTAATTTTCTAATATGTTTGCAAGGATGGTTACAACATTGTTCTGCTATGTTAATGTTCTTCTTGCATAGAGCATTAAAATAAATAAACTTAAATAAAATAAAGAAATTAATAATAATAAAAATAATAGGTGATAGTGAAATTTTAGAGCTAAGTCCAAAAAACTGCACATAAATGATTTAAATATGTCAATGTGTTGTTTTTCTAGCAGATGGCAAAGCTGCTCTTTGCATAAACGTGGCTGCCTCAGCGGAGTGCCAATACTTTCCCTACGAGTACTTTAGTCAAGAGATGCCATGACATCTGTGCTTTAATTTTTTTTAATATATTAATTATTAACTTTAAATATTTAAGTAATTTTAATCACAGAAATAAAAAACAATAAAACAATACTTTATTTATATTAAAAGTTTAAGACATTCATAGATTAACAATTTTAAAAGTTTACACCATATTTGTCAGTTAGTCTAATGTTGACTCCTTGTTAGCCAAATAGGGTATGTGAAAATGTTTCAGCTTTTCCAGAAGAATTGGGTTCAATTTCAAATCACTGCTTTGAAAATTTATATTGGAGGTCCAAACTTGGGTGTTTCTTTCTGAACAACTTCTATCTAGTGGTTACTAATTGGCAAGGCATGCACTTACTAACATGAACTGTCCATATTATTTATGAGGATTGTTTAATGAGCTGGTTCTGAACTACCATTTTGGAACAAAATACTCATTCACATTGATCATATTCAGAACAGGTTGCAGGCTCCTAGCATGAACTTTTATGATGAACTTTCATGATTAGATTTGAAAGCTCTCTGAAATCATTTTGATGATGAAAGAGAATTTCTGGTCAGTAAGTCATTCAAAAAAGGACTTGCTCTCTCAGTCATGAATGGAATATTGAAATAGAAAGATGTCAGAGACCAAAGAAACAAATGGTTAATGAGAACTCGAGAGATGCTTGATTAACAACTAAGGAGGAAATGGAAAGAGTAATGAAAGGAACATGCGACTATCTTCACAGAGAAATGGACAAAAGATTCACTTATTTGTGTGGCATTGATGCGAAATTTGAGTTCCTTCTCAAAATCAAGAGACTTTGTTACAGCACTGAAAGAAATGAACTAAAGCAGAAGAAAAAAAGTTGTGCAAATTGAATAGTTCTGTGTTGATAGATAGCAGTTATATGAAGAAATTTTGGATTGCAGAATGTTACTATTAAGGCATGAAAATATCAATATTTGAAGAGCTTTTCAAATTTATTATTCAATATGAAGATGAGAGCATCTTTTCCAATCTTTGCATTGTATTCAGATAATGCAGTTACCATTGCATTTCCATTGCCAACTGTGAGACTAATCATATATATTAATAGTCAAACGTGGCTGGCTGGCTGGATGTCCCTTTTTCGGTTGAACTACTGTACTGATTTCTATAAATAGGGTATCTTTAGAAAGGTCTAATTTTTGGATGTCTGCGACAGCCCAAATTATTTGTTGTTACAGTATTAATAATTTAAAAATTAAAGAATAGAAATTACATTGAAATTGTAATTCCTCTAAAAAGACAGAATTCGCAGATGGTGCTGTAACATAATAATTGATGCTGTTTTACGATTCCCTTATCAATGGTAATTCCTCTAAAAAGACAGAATTCGCAGATGGTGCTGTAACATAATAATGGATGCTGTTTTACGATTCATTGATAAATGAATTCCCTACACGAATTCGGAGGTTTTTTGTCGTTATATGCAATATTATTAGATTAAATCACAAGATTATTTTTCCGCTCAATTATATGAGTGGGTAATTTCTAGTATTTTCATATTTGTGAACCTCCATGGGTCAAGACAAATGCTGTTTGATCTTGTTTTGCTGAGTGTAGAAAAAGAAGAAACTGAAAAAAGTGATTTTAACCACATCATAGACCAATTTGCATCAGTGAAAACAAGAAAGATGAAGTTATAATTTTCGTGTAGTGTCATAATTTGTTAAATAAAAGATTAGTGTTTCCAAATTCCCGACATTTTGGAACTTTCGGGAATCGAGAACAGGAAACCGAAATAAAAGATTAGTGTTTCCAAATTCCCGACATTTTGGAACTTTTGGGAATCGAGAACAGGAAATCCTATTTTCCCGAGAATTCTCGAGAATTCCCGAAATATAAAAAATGTAATTAATGCAAACTTTATTTAATCAAAACTCCTCATAGTGAGTTTTTACGTATATCATACATTGTATGATATGTATATCAAACAATATCACAATAATATTCCCAATCTCATTTTTTCTGCACTAGCAACAGAAACAGTTGTTGTTAATAAAATCCTTAATTCAGTCGAAATATTCGAATAAAGATCTTTCATTTCGTTCTGTTTAGAACTTGTAGCGGCGTTATTTATCAGTGGCTTTAAAAGTCTTTTAATGCTAACAAATTCATCGCAGAAAACAATTCAATTTATGCTAACAAATTCATCGCAGAAAACAACGCAATTTATGTCACCTTCTGATCCTGCAGTTAGAGTCAATTGAAAATTACAACAATTTTTAAGAAGCTTTTGTTTTTCTTATAGTTTATTTATGCTATATAAAAACCCAAAGTTTCTTCATGTATAATAATTTAAATCTGTCTTGCATTGATATTAAAATTGTGTCTATTAATACATTAAAAAAATTTATTTGAAATTGTTTTTCGGACATATTAGGGATTTATCTCTGCTTTCGTAATCAAATTGTTTCTTAATATATCTTATTCTTATTTATTTCTTCAAATTTCACTTGGTCAACTCACAATAAACTCTGAATCGTTCTGTACTTATATAGTATTATTTTTCTGTTATCGTTTTGTCTGCGGTTTACCGATTTATAGTGTACCGAATATTGTATACAATAAATTCTTTGAATCTATATATCTTTATTACCATTGATTATACGGTTTATTATATATTGTTGCATGAATCATTACCCTTCTTCTGGGAGCGCCAGAGGGTCCCCATTCCGCTCACCGTTTAAATTATGTGTAAAAATTAATTGTATCTTACTACAATAATAATAATAACAAAACGCAAAATACGCCAGCGCCTTTTGGTGTCCTGAGCGGGCGCTCAGCTCGATCGTATGTTGAGCCGGCCCTGGATATGAGATTGGAAATTATTGTAATATTAGAATAATTAGCAGTGCAAGTTGTTTCTAAATAGATTGATTTACCTACAGCAGCTGAGAGAACCAAGAACACTCACATACATCGCAATCGTCAGCCTCAAACAAATTGATCGAATGTAGTTGGTAATTTTAGCCGTCACTTTGTGGAAATGATTCACCATGGAGGACAGAAACATTTTATACATAAATACTTATTTTCACAACCCAGGATTTGAATACAATATCATATTAAGATAAATTACTTTAGATTTCACCTGAAATCTAAGGTAATTTTTATGACTTTGTTGTCAAATCCTGGGTTGTGAAAATAAATATTTTTCTGTGTAAATATGTAAAAACTGTTTTCTGTTCTCCATGATGAAATGTGCTCAATTTACAAGAGCTAAAATTAGCTGGTCGTGTTATCTGATTCTGGTGGCGTATACTTTATTTAATCAAAACTCCTTATAGTGAGTTTTTACGTATATCATACATTGTGTAATATGTATATCAAACAATATCACAATAATATTCCCAATCTCATTTTTTCTGCACTAGTAACAGAAACAGTTATTGTTAATAAAATCCTTAATTCAATCGAAATATTCGAATAAATGTAACTTTAGATAGAGATAAATAGGAAAAATATTTAAAAGATACTTTGTGAATAGTACATTTATTTCCCATTATGGGTATTACTGGATTCAAGGAGCCGATTTTCCCAATTTCCCGAGAAATTTTTCTTGGGATTCGGGAACGGGAAAATGAAAAAAATTCCCGGGAACAGGAAACACTATAAGTTTCTTGGGATTCGGGAACGGGAAAACGAAAAAATTCCCGGGAACAGGCGGGAAGGAATTCCAGCCGGAAACACTATAAAAGATTAACAAGCTTGACTTGTATTTTTGAGCTGATATTATGGTAAAGTTATCTGAAAGATGGATGCCAGATTTTTGGATGGTGGATGCAATTTCAGTGCTTGCCATAGGTATATGTAAAATAGTGTAATATTTATGTAGATATACTGCTAATTTTGCATTATAGGAAACTACATTATATGAATCACAAAAGTAATATACAGTCGATTCTGCTTAATTGGGTCACTGGTTAATTGAGGCAGCTGCTTTTTTAGGCCAAATCTCAAAGAACGGAAACCAAACTAATAAGCTAATGCATAATTTAAACGCTTAATTGGGACAGTATCAGAAAAGGAATTTAGCAATTTTTGACATATTTTAGGGATTTTTTTGAAAATATGCAAGATGTCAATCAGCATCTGTTTAAGAGTCTACCATTACTATATATGTACCTAGAATCATTTACAGTGTTGATTTTATTTAAAATTTTTAAATCTTTGCCAAGATGCTAAGAAATGATTTTGCACATTTAAAATTTTTAAATCTTGGCCAAGATGTCAAGAAAGGATTTTACACTTTCGAATAAAATTGCTTTGCTTTTTAAATCTTTGCCAAGATGCCAAGAAAGGATTTTACACTTTCAAGAAAAACTAATCTTTGCCAAGATGCCAAGAAATGATTTTACACTTTCAAATAAAATTTCATTGCTGACTTTGCCAAGATGCCAAGAAATGATTTTACACTTTCAAGTAAAATTGCCTTGCTGAATAAAATTAAATTCAGCCATGGTACACTTACTGATATAATTAGTATACCAAAATCTACCATAGTGCATTTTTTACAATAAGAAAATTTGCATGAGGAAGGGCATTACAGAAAAAAATTCCAGGAACATTCAAAAGAAAGTGTGATGATTACAGAAAGAAATTCCAGGAACATTCAAAAGAAAGTGTGATGGAAAGGATCCAGAAGTCGAAGTAGTATTAGATCAAATGGTTTTCTATAGTTAGTGGGTGAGGCATGAATATCAGCAGCCCAGTGTTGAAAGCGAAGTCAGAGGAGATTGCTAAAAAGCAAATAATTAGGTACCTATTTTAATAATTAATAATTATTTATTAATTGCCTAATTATAAATAATAATTATTTTTTTACCTAATTATTTATTTATCTATGTATTACATATTTTATTTTAGAATTTATTATCAGTTTGTTTAATTTCGCCAAAATGGATTAATCCCAAATCTCCCAGTGTGTCCCAATTAAGCGGAATTTACTGTATTAATTATGAGTGTGTTGTGTAATTTCTGACTGCAATGTGAGTATGATGCAATGTTTTCCATAAGCTTGTGGAACATGATCTTGAATGCATCTATATAGGCTTAAACAAGTCTCTAAGCTCCAGCAATGATCACGTATTGATAAAGAGACATGGGCAAGTTTTGAATATAATTTTATGTTCAGACTGTTGATTAAGTTGTTCTAAGATTTAAATATTTTAAATAAAGTTCCTGAAAAGAAAAAAAGAAAGAATTTGTTTAATTACTATTGTAGAATTATCAAATTTCTTTGATTCTAGTAGTAATGAAGAAAACAGTCCAGATTTTTAATGAACCAGAACAATATTTTACTTTAGAGAATTTAAATAAAAGATTAGAAACAGTCAAAAACTAGAAACAAATTTTAGTGAATATTGACTCATCAACAAATGCTTTATCAAATTTAAAAAGAAATTGCTTGATTGTCTATCTCCATATTTTCCAGTCAAATATAATTTAGAAAATGGTTCACTTTTAACTAATGAGAATAATAAAGATGAAACTTTTGACTCTTGAAGTGATGAATCTGTGCAGAAATATTAAAAAGATGATGTCATATGGAATTTATTTTTGGATAGCTCCAACAGTGAATAAATATTAAATAGTGAAACACTATTTTTATTTTTGTTTTGATTTAAAATTGAATAAAAATATTTTTCTGTTATATAGTTAAATATACATTTTAATCTTTTGAGGTAAATCTTTACATCTTTTATAACTATTAGATTTCCTAAGCATACATAAACAAGATCTAAATATTGGATTTTCAAAAAAAAAGAAGAAAAATATATCAAAATAATAGATTTATCTAATGCATTATGCAGAAATGTTTATTGCATTTTTGAATACTATTGCAATTTTTTCATTATGTTATACAGATGTAGATGTAGGAAGGAGGGCTTTTTCAGCCCTAGCACTGCAACCACCAATGGTCTATTGTGCACCCCCAACAGATCGTCCCATAAGAAGTCCCATCTTAATCACGAAAAACAGTATCTTCTTCAATGGAACTGTAAAAAGATCTTCTGGTGCAGGAAAATGCAACCCAAGAAGATCATACCTTAGCATGAAAGGACCACACATTCACACAAAATGTGAAGAGGAGTTTCATCCTCATCCTGACATCTTCTACAAGTGGGGCTATTATTAATCCCAATTAAATAGCGATGCCTACTAAGATGACAGTGTCCTGTAAGGATCCCTGTAATAACCCTAACTTCATTTTATGCAGTGAAAGCAATTCTCTAGTTCTCTGTACAGAACCTAAACTGAGAGCTTTCTCCTGCCTAAGTCCAGGAGTAGACCTCCAGTAAATGAGGTGCTGAGCTGTCAATCAATCCCTGACAACCCACCCAAATGCATCAGATCATCCAATACTAGATCAAACCACTCTTGATACTGTACCCAAATCCCCCTCCCCAGCCCTCCAAATTGGGAAAAACAACAGTGAAAGGTTTAACTATAGAAAAAACTACTTGCTTTAAACTAATAGAATAGTCCAAACAGCACTTCAAGCAAGGAACAAAAGGGTTTAAACTCTTTTTGTTCCTTGCTTGAAGTGCTGTTTTGACTATTCTATTAGTTTAAGGTTCTATGGTGATATTCGATCAAACAGCACTTCAAGCAAGGAACAAAAGAGTTTAAACTCTTTTTGTTCCTTGCTTGAAGTGCTGTTTGGACTATTCTATTCGTTTAAGGTTCTATGGTGATATTCAACCGATAGAACTTTGTCAGTAAGAAGCATATACTGAGGAGGGACCATAATAAGGTCCAAAAACGTTATACGAGATTAAATTCTTTTTGTTCCTTGCTTGAAGTGCTGTTTGATTCGATTGATAGAACTTTGTCAGTAAGAAGCATGTACTGAGGAGGGACCATAATAAGGTCCAAAAACGTTATACAAGATTAAATTCTTTTTGTTCCTTGCTTGAAGTGCTGTTTGGACTATTCCAACAATGAAAGGTCTGAAGAAGTAAAATCTAGGCACCATATGATCCTTAACCAGCTCGAGAATGTTACTGTATAATCTGTCCCATTCAAAAGATAAATGCTCCAGTTTCTGGGTCTAAGAAATTCCTCTCCCACAAGAATGGAGCCTATAATAGCCCTCCTAGGCACTCACATCAACAAACAAATGCAAAGGAGGAATGCCCAAGAGGACCTCAAGAAGTAGGAGCAGTCTTCACAGCCCCAGTGATGCTCAGACAGGCGAACCTTTGAATCTTTTCAAGTTCGGTCCTGCAAGTTTTAAGCAAAACTCTTGGCCACCAAATAATGGCAGCATAGATAATAATGGGTCTCACAACCATGGTGTATATCCAGTATAACAGCCCAGGTTTAAATCCCCAAGTCTTATCAAAAATGCCCCTACAAGCCCATAGGGCTTTACAGGCTTTCCCAACAATAAACTCCATATGTGGCTTCCAAGTCAATCCCTTGTCTAACATAATACCAAGGTATTTGACCTGGGTAGAAACTGTAATCTTTTGCCAAAGAGTCATGGTTCAGTAAGTCCCGCCAATTGTCTTCTTTGTATAAAAGATATAATGACAGTCTTAGCTGATTAACAGCTAAGACTGTCTTTATTATTGAGAGCTGACTGAAGCACCTCAGATACAGTCCTGGGAAATTTCCTCACCACAATGATAGCTATGTCATCAGCATACCCTAACAGTGAAGAAACCTTTCCCATTGAATGTAGTCAATAATTCATTCACTACAAGGCACCAAAGAAGGGGAGAAAGTACTTCCCTCTGCAGACAACCCCTATCTGTGAGAATCTTAACTTCCTCATCATAGAGTGTGCTATAAACAACTCTTATGCTTCAGCCTAGAGCCAATCCAACAAATAATCATTGAACAGATTCCATGTCTGCTTGCAGCAAGACTAATTTGATCAAAAGAAGTTGAATCAAAAGCCCCTTGGATATCAAGAAATGCTCCTAAGGCAATTTCCTTGTAATCAATAGCTCTCTCAACGAGTGACACAACCTCGTGGAGAGCATTTTTAGTTGATTTGCCAGACTGATAGGCAAATTGACTTCAACAAAGAGGAGTCTTTATTGTGTTATACAAGTTCATATTATAGGTGAACACATTATACGAGATACACTGTATATAAGTATTTCTGGAAGATATTTTTTCCAGAGCTTTGTTTTAAATCTTTACATTGTTATAGAGAGAGATAAATTATAAATTGGTATATTTATGCTTTATTAAATTTATACTTTTATTAGCAATTTATTATGTAATTAATAAGAAAGGAGACTGAATTTTTACAAAATATAAATTCAGACATTTTTCAATATTATATATTAAGCATTATATAATAATTAACTTTCAAACAAAAATATTTCATATCTTAAAATAAATAAAAATGCAAAGTTTTTATATTTCAGTTAAAAGACAAACTGCATCTAATCAACTACTTGAACACAGAGAAGCTGTTATTGCAATATTAGATTCTTTTTTAAAAAGTAAGAATTATTTATATATTCAGTATGTCTTTATATGTATATAGCCATTATAATGTTTGAAATATACTTCTATACATATTAAATTTTTACTTGTTACTGTAATTATTTAAAAAAAAAACTGGTGAATCATTATATCAAATGATCAAAATTATATAAAAGTTTTTAGTGGAAATATTTTAGATTAATTATAAATTTACATAAGTTAATATAATTTGGACATGTAAATCATCATTTATTAATTAATGATTGAACTATAATTTGGACTAATTATTCAGAATTAAAATTGCTATGACATATAATCAACTCAATACCCTTGGGATGATGTCCCAACATTTTATTGGTTAGACTACTATAGCATCAGATGAATTCCTTTTTAAATAGATTAAATAACAATCAATCACATAAATATTGGATACACTCAACAAATATTATCCAATTCACATTTTCTTGGTGTTATATATTATCAATTCCATAATTACTTTTATATTAATTATTATAATGATGATAAAGTTAATAATCTGAGTAATTTAATGATTACTTAGATTTTATCAGAATGCTTTATCTAAATCAATGGTTCTTAACTTATTTTGGGATTGCGAAATGTTTTTCTAATTCCAAAAAATTTTTTCAAATTTTTTGTGTAACACCAAAATCAGTTATTTACATAAAGAGATTAATAATCTGAGTAATTTAATGATTACTTAGATTTTATCAGAATGCTTTATCTAAATCAGTGGTTCTTAACTTATTTTGGGATTGCAAAATGTTTTTCTAATTCCAAAATCAGTTATTTACATAACACCAAAATCAGTTATTTACATAAAGAGGAACAATGTTAAAACTAATGTTAAAAATTATACAAGCAGTTCTTAATATATCTTTTATTAAAAATTATATATTATATATACAGTGATACCTCGGATCACGAACGATGCCTCATGAATGATGCTTCGGTTCACGAACACACACGCACGGAGTGCACGTGATTTGCAGCGCACAAAACCCAACACATAGCCTCGCTCCCAATAGCAACTCAGTTCGCTTAATATATCTTTTATTAAAAATTATATATTATATATACAGTGATACCTCGGATCACGAATGATGCTTCGGTTCACGAACACACACGCACAGAGTGCACGTGACTTGCAGCGCACAAAACCCAACACACGGCCTCGCTCCCAATAGCAACTCAGTTTACCCAGCTCATGTGGATACAGGAGAGTCCCAACAAGTATTGATATTTTAGTTTTCTCTTTATTTAATTAAATTTATCCCTTATTATGGCTCCCAAAAAAAGTTAAAAGTGTTAGTAAAGGTGGTGTTAACAATCCTAAATGTATTACTGTTGATACAGAAAAGGAAATTATAGCTAAACATGAAAATGGTGTTCGTGTTTCGGATCTCGCCAAGGAGTA
>AYEL01057331.1:0-26944 GCA_000484575.1 Olivierus martensii | reverse complement strand
AAGAACACAAAGAACGAAAACACGTAGGGATAACTTCACTATTCTTGTTTCAACAAGAACCTTTACTACGTATTGTAAAGTGTAAATTTAACAAGCAAGTTGATCGGAAGATAACTTGCTCGATGGCTAAATGATTGGAGGCTTGCGATTGACTAAAAAGCCTGTCGCGAAAGACAGGTTGGGCAGCCCTGCTCTACACTCAATACCACATGCAGTGCAATAAAGTAGGCTTGGCTGCAATTTGCAGCCAAGCCTACTTTATTGCACTGCATGTGGTATTGAGTGTAGAGCAGGGCTACCCAACCTGTCTTTCGCGACAAGCTTTTTAGTCAATCGCAAGCCTCCAACTATCTTCCGATCAACTTGCTTGTTAAATTTACACTTTACAATACGTAGTAAAGGTTCTTGTTGAAACAAGAATAGTGAAGTTATCCCTACGTGTTTTCGTTCTTTGTGTTCTTTATCATTTATTAAGTAATAGCAGATTAGATCAATCGGTAGAATATAATAATATATCAAAAACAATAAATGAAGGTTATTTCAATGAGTAAGCAAAAGTTTGTTGGACAAATGCATTTACAGGTTCAAATGTCTTTTCTTTCTCTGTTTATACTACTCAGTTCCGGATAACAATATATCGTTGTTTGGCACCAAAAGAATTAAATTTATTAAAAAATAAACTTCTTCAATTATTTATTTATTTTCTTTTTTAGCCATAATTATAAGCGTAGAAAAGAAAATTAAAACTTATTATTACCATGATGAATGGGAACATAATTTCTTTTTTCCATGGTTAATGTCAAATGCTCTTGTCTAATATTAATTCAGTTGTTGCTATTCCAAAAAAATGGATCATTACCATGATGAATGGGAACATAATTTCTTTTTTCCATGGTTAATGTCAAATGCTTATGTCTAATATGTAATTCAGTTGTTGCTATTCCAAAAAACGGAAATATCGAAAGACATTTTCGAACAATGCTCTCCAATTATGAAAAATGAATATCCAAAATACGACAAGCAAAAATTATAGATTTAAAATTCAACTTACATTCACTATAAAATATGTTCGTAAAAATTTTAAAATTATCTCTTTTGTCATATTATCCAAATTTTGAATCAGTTGCAAAATCTACACAATGCCAAATATCACATTAAAATTTTTGTTTATGTATTCGTAATTATTTTCGTATTTTCATGTTGTGAAGAATTGTTTATTTTACTTAATAAATTTTGAATTATATAGATGACATTGCTGTTTCTGTACTTTTATTCCCTGGATATCAGTAGATCGCTATATCGCTCTGGTGAAAAAAGTAGCTCACGATCATAAAAAGATTGGGCAGCCCTGGTGTAGAGTGTCAACAAAGTATCTCAAGACCAATTAGAGTTGATCGCTATATCGCTCTGGTGAAAAAAGTAGCTCACGATCATAAAAAGATTGGGCAGCCCTAGTGTAGAGTGTCAACAAAGTATCTCAAGACCAATTAGAGTAAAGTAGAAAATGTTATAGCTGTTTATGTAGGATTGTGAACAATTTTCATATATGTCATATTTTTGGTTATAAATTCGAAAACTTATAAAAAATTAAAATGAAAAGAAAACATGTTAAAAGAAATTAAAAGAAATTAAAAGAAAAAGAAAATGACAAGAAAACATTCTATGTTATTAGTGAAAAGAAAACATATCAATAAACATATTTTATAAAAAAATGACAATATTTTAATAAATTTTTGTCATTTTTAACTAACTAAAATTAATTAAAATTTGCATAATAATTGGTTTTTTTATCGATAATTTTAAAAAATATTATCTGATTTTCTTGATTCATATCTTATTTTATTCACAAGACTTGCCACTATCAGAAAATATCAAACATTTTGTTGGATAGCTAAGATTTCATATAAAAACATTGTGTTTTCTCCAATCTCGTATAATGAATGAAAAATTGTGAAAGAAATAAAATTCAAGAGAATTTGCTACATCATTAGAATGACAATAAAAAATGTAATAAATCCAAAAATTTTGATGAAAATTAAGCAAGATTTCACAATTTTGAGTTTTTTGTTTTTTTTTTTTGTGCATTAATTAGGCTTAATTATAAGCTCAAGCATAGTTTTAAATGTATTTAAATATGAATATTTGCTCACATCTACATATTTTTGTAATAGAAATTGGAAGGAAATTGAATTAGAAATTTTTATGAATAAATATAGTGGATTCAACAAAAAAATCAATTCTTCACAGAAAAATTTTAAGAACAGTAATATTTTTGACCTTCCATAAGGTCATCAGCTATATAGTTTTTAAATCAAGAAGATTATTAGTACATCTATGCCAGTGGTTCCCAACATGGGGCACACACCCCACAAGGGGGAAATTGGATTTTTAAGGGGAGAATTCGAGAATGAGTTATTAACAGTGAATTTTTTACATTTCTTATGGTTCTAGGGGCTTATATATAATATATAAATATATATTGTGACATACACATTTTTAAAATTAAAATCAGAATGTACATGGTGGTTTTAAACTTTATTTGTTGTTTTTTCATCTTCATATTATTATTATTTTTTTAACAATTAGTGATTTCTTCCTCAGTACTTCAACTGTTCTTGTTCTCTTTTATTTTTCTCTTTCATGGATGTCATGTTCTTTGGAAGCTTGTTTAGACCAAATGAATGGTCTTTTAGGTTTCCTTCACATGAATAATAAAAATTATAATATGTCACAGGGGGCATCAGGATTTTAGAGATGCTTAGGTGGAGCATGGCTAAAAAAAGTTGTGAACTACTGATCTATGCAGTCTTTAGTTTCTCATTGCAAAACAAAAGAAAAAAATACAGGATTGAACTACATGGAATAAAGTTTGTAATAAAATATGCATTGTAAAAAATTATGGTTGATACAAAAGATGAGTAATTTTTACAATAAAAAATATAAAAAATAAAAATACATACAAAATAAGAGTAAAAACAAAAAGAATTACAATAAAAGTTGAAATATTGACAATAAGTCACTTAATTAATTTACTCTTTAATACAATAAGTATTAAATAGTAAATTAATTAAGTGTAAAAATAAAATAAGTGGCATAAATAAGTTCAAGATATAATGGAAAGTGATGTCAAACACTAATACTGATGTTCGATAAACACTACAGCCAAGGAAAGAGTATAATCGTACAGGTATTTTTATTAATAATGGATGATTTTTTAGATTTTGTTTTTTTTTTACTTTTTATTGTAACTTTCTTTTTTTATTTTATTGTTATTTTATATGTATTTTTATTCTTTATATTTTTTATTTCAAAATTATTCATCTTTTGTATCAACTATAATTTTTTATGTTGTATATTTTATTACAAATTTTATTCCATGTACTTTAATCCTATATTTTTTTTTTTGTTTTGTAATGAGAAACTGAACACTATATATCTACTAATAGTTTTCTTGTTTAAAACTATATAACTGATGACCTTGTGGAAGGCTGAAAATGTTACTGTTGTGAGATGCCAGTGGGAGATATAATTACACAGGTTTTGGCCTTACGTGGTTACAATCAGGATCTGATACCACAACAGTATTGGCATGAGACAATACCAACAAACAGGCTGTTTTGCCTAGCAGATGATGATGTGTGGGTTATAGTGTGGGTAAGAATGGAGAGGTGCTCAGGAACACAATGACAGGCAACTTTTATGGTTAACACCTTGGATCTTTATTAGTGAAAGAGAGAAATGCATTACAACCCCCTATCGGGAGGATAAATACCTTAATTGAACAGAAGATATTTGGTGGGTTTTGACCTTTACAATTTGGATACATGGCATCGATTTTCACAGTTCAAAGTTCTCACAGACTTACAGTATTGTCTTGTGCCCTAGTCTTTTATATGTGTAGTGATGGTCAGTCTGTGGTTTCAGGGGATCTTCAAAGAACGGTGCACACTCCCATCAGGAACTTGATTCCTTTTGTGTAAAAGCTATCTTTCTTCCTCCTTTTGTGTAGGAGCTACCCTTCTTCCTTTTGTGTAGGAGCTTCCTTCTCTCTGGGAGACCAAGTTGCGGTTTCCTCTCTGTGTTTTAGTGAAATGGGTGATAGTTGTAAATCTGTCAGGAGGAGAAATTAATTATGTTTCTCTTCCACGTTGCTTCTCTCTCTGCAGGTGCAATGCAAACAAAGTTTGGATTATATTTTCAGGTTTATTCTTACTTTTTGGAAGTTAGGAGGTGCAGGATATAGGAGAGAGCCGAACAGCGATCGTCTTTCCAATTACACTGTCTATTGACTCTCTGTCTCTCTTGGATGGATGCTGACAACCGACTCCACATCTATCTTGTACAAAAGCTAACAGTCAACTCTCTGCATCTATCTCAAATGGAGGCTGGTGGCTGACTTCCCATATTGTATGTTGCAAGATCCGGAACCAAACAAGTGATCTTTCACCTAAAATTTCCCGGGGCTCGATGTGTTTTGGACCTTGTTTATCATGGTTACCTCCTCCTCAGGACACCTGCATAAACATGGTCCCTCACTCCCAATGTAACCTTTGTTTTCCTTTCGGGATTTATGATGCCAGGAATGAAGTTACGTGCAGGACACTGCCACTCGATGATGATTAATTTTCCCTCTCAATTCTCGTAATTCATCTCTCCCCTTTTTAGCTTCTTTGTTCATTGTATTAATTTATCTCATTTTGTGGAGATTACAAATCATATTTATTGCAGTCCTCACACTGTTCTTAATAAAACTTTACTGTGAAGAGCTGTTTTTTTGTTGAATTTATCATACTAGGAAGAAGGATAATTAATAGTGATGGTCAGTCTATGGTTTCAGGGGATCTTCAAAGAATGGTGCACACTCCCATCAGGAACTTGATTTCTTTTGTGTAAAAGCTATCCACCATATCCTATGATATGGTGAATCCCACCATATCATAGGATATACTAAACGTGATCCTTTTATGTATTTTCAATTGTATTTATGGCATATCCAATATTTAAATACCTACAGAAATATTAAATTATGTACAGTTATATATATCCACATATTTTTAACAAAAATATCAAAATAATTGTTAAGATTTTTGTTAGGAACAAATATAGCAGATTGCATGGCTGGCACAATTGATGGCTTGCAAATCTTACTATTTTTGAAAAATTCTCCAATTTTTTATTGCACCATGTATATGACAACCTCTTCCTAAATTTTTTTTGGAAAAAATTTCTTGACATACACAAATGTGAGGTTTCAAGGTGGTACGTATGTTTTACTATGGCCGAATGATATTGAGTAGTTGTAGGTCCTCGCACAGGGGTCTAGAACACGGGCAAATTAAAACACATGAAGATACGAAAGAAAAGAAGAGAAAATTTATTATTTAAAAATACTCTACTAAAAATACATTAAAAAAGAAACAAAGCTGACACTTTAAGTATAGTCTTAATTGTAATTATAGAGAGGGAGCGCACTGTATCCAATACATGTACCAGGAGTAGAGTTGAGTTTTCTCGGGAAGGAGAAGTAGGAGATTCTGGACTCTGGATTTTTCTTACTGCTTCCGTTTATCTTCCTCCTTTCTGTTTAAATCCTTAATTCTTCTTATTTTTCTTATCCTTTTTTTTGTGAGACTTATTTACCTTTGTCTCTTTACTTCCAGATCTTGGAGACTTCTCCTTTTTTTTTTGTTTTCCTTCCTCTTTCCCACAGTTCTATTGTTCTGTGTATGACTCCTATCACTCGGGATGAATTTTCATATCGGCAACAATTTACAGGAGGCTTTGTTAATTGCCTTTGCTTCCTTTTTGTTTTTAAATTCAACTTATACAATTTTCTGTAGTTTATGGATTAATATAATAACATAATATAATAACATAATTTAGCTATAAAACAAGGAAGTGCTGCCCAGGGACTCTCACAAGTATATATGTAGTAGAATTCCACTTAATCAAGGTGATTGGGAAGTTATTTTCTTCAGATAATTCACAAAATAAGCAGAACTTGGAATTATAGCTAATTTACATTTAAAATAAATAAAGCAAATTACAGACAGCCTCTAACATATGTAGATCCATACTTAGGTAGAGATATTGTGACTTATTAAAATAAATAAAGCAAATTACAGACAGCCTCTAACATATGTAGATCCATACTTAGGTGGCGATATTGCGACATAAGAAAACTCTATTGATTGAAACAATAGCAGTTGATATTAGTTCAAATTTTAGTTAAGCTGCCATATCACACATGGGCTAAACTGTATCTAGTACCAGATATTTTGAATCATCACAGGTAGCCTGTACCCAAGATGGGCTCAACCAGATGGATGAAAGATAGGGTTTAATGGGCTGAATCTGGCCTGTTGAAAAACTGGAACATACAATTGAACCTGGCCATCAACTATTTTTATTTATTGTTGCATCTTTGTGACATACTAATATTATAACAAAGATTATAGGAGATAATCTGATATACATAAGTTTTGATTTATATAGGGTTTTCTGAAATGATCTATTTACATAAGTCAGAAAATGTGTGTGTATTTTTGTATATATAGGTAGTTCCTGACTTTATGAATTAATTTGTTCCTAGAATGTGCTCATAAAGTAAGAATTCATAAATCAAGAATTCATAATTTCCCTTAATTGTTAAAATTAGGAGTTCTGTTTGTTGCAATGCAATTTGGTTCCAATAAAATTAAATAAATATCACAAAATTAATAGTTTATGCTTAAACAATAATTTATTTATTTAAAGAAATGAAAACATAGCCTTTAAAAAATCAAGCAGATTATAATAATAATGAAATTATTTATGTAATATTAATGTTAAAGAATTTTTATTCTTCATTATTATACAGAGATAAGTTGATGAGCTTTAATGCAAATGAATTACTGCCTTAAGCATAATCAGAAATGGAAATTATTTATATAACATATTGATAAAACAGATGGTGCACTATTTTTATTTTTTGATTGCCATTTTGATTTTTCCAATTTTGTAGCAGATGATGGAATTTTTACTAAAAAACCCAATCATACTGTATTGTATAGCTTTGTTTATAGCTTGAAGTGTTTATTTATGAATGTTTAGCAATTATTTTTTGCAATTAATGTTCATATTTAAAATTTTTTTTGATACTTCATATTTGAAAAAACTGGCAAACATGGGAATTCATTAACCAAGAACTACCTGTATATAATTTACTTTCAGGATAAGATTTTGCTTTTAATTATATACCTATATATAATTTGCTTTTAGGGCAAGATTAGAAATAGATAATAAGCAATTAAATATAAATTATAATGAAGAAAAATCTAAGGAAGATAAAAACAACCCAATTACAAATACTGATGTGTCATCTAATCTTGGTGAAGATTTAGAAATTTCAGCTGAAGAATTACAAATTGTAAGAATATGTTTTTTTATGTATAAATTGAAATTTCAGCTGAAGAATTACAAATTGTAAGAATATATTTTTTTATGTATAAATTATAATTAATTATATTATTTATTTTAATAATAAATTAATTCATAATAAAAAATGAATTTATTATTCTTAAAAAAGACTTCAAATTCTATTGGAATCTCTTCTGATCTACCAATATTTTAATTATAACTTTTTATACTCAATTTTTAGATATGACCTCTTTTTATTTTAAAACATTATCCTCTTAGTGTAAATGAAATGAGTCCCAATATAACTTTTTGATCAATAAAAAAGTAAAAACTTTTCATAATATATTTGAGAATTTCTAATCTGACTTGTGAGATATTTGAGATATTGGTTATTTAGTTTTCTAGTCATATTATTTTCTATACAACCTTCACTAATAATATATATTATTTATAATATCATACTTTGCAATGAAAAATATGTACATGTATATTTTATACAAATAAAAACATGCTTATTATTAATTTTTGTATATTTATTAATCTCAAAGTACTTTCAGATTGATATCTATCATCACTGAAATTTAATAAGCATGTGTTTATTCATAAAAAATAGAATAGAAATTAGAGTTTGAAGTTTTGTTAGAATATGTACTATATTTCCAAATGTGTATATTATTTATACAAAATATGATAAATCAAGCACCAAATTGCATGCATATATAACATGGAGGAGAAGTATAAAGCTTATGATCTAGCTGAAAAATTGACAAGTCCTTAGGAATAACTCTTAAAGTAGAATAAGAAATTGTAAATGAATTTTATTATTTAGATGTAATGTTGAATGTGACAGGTGATGAATATATAACAAAAGTTTATAAGAAGTCTACATCTATCATGTCTTTATACCAGTGTCCTTGAATCTGATGAAATACAAAATATCTGCTTTTTGAATGTGGTTTAGGAGAGCCTATATACATTACACTAAACTACAAGATAGGAGAGAAGAATACAATCAAATAATAGAACAAGAATATAAAGATGATTACACATATGCACAAATGAATAATACATGCAAGAGAGTTATATGAATATTAGAAGTGAATAATCATCTGACAATATTATTTAGAAGTAATAGACAGGAATGGACAAGAACAAGAATATACATTTCTAAAATATGATATATCATTATATAAAATGAAGAAGAAAATCAAATCAAAGACAAGAAAGAAAATAATTTTCCAGTGACAACTTACAATATTTAACATCTTAAAGAATGAGAAAGATAAGTATGACACTGGCCAAAGGTCTGGGGTATATAGAATACAAATGCATAACATTATATAAAATGAAGAAGAAAATCAAATCAAAGACAAGAAAGAAAATAATTTTCCAGTTGACAACTTACAATATTTAATATCTTAAAGAATGAAAAAGATAAGTATGACACTGGCCAAAGATCTGAGGTATATAGAATACAAATGCATTATATAGATTTAAACAGAGATGAAATGTATATAGGAAATACAACAAGAAATCTTCAAAGACTAGAACATCAAAGACTTACAGCAAAAGTAAGAAAGAGTACAACCATTGCATTAGCAGAAGATACTACCAACAAACAGAGATGAAATGTATATAGGAAATACAACAAGAAATCTTCAAAGACTAGAACATCAGAGACTTACAGCAAGAGTAAGAGAGAGTACAACCATTGCATTAGCAGAAGATACTACCAATATGATATAAGTGTTAAATGACAAGAAGCAAAAATAATAGAAGTAATAAACCATTTAGAGCTGAAAACAACATAAAATGTGATAATAAACAATAAATGTTTTGAAATGATAGTCAGTCTCATGGACTTGATGTCTAAAACATCTTCGAAAATAAAATTAAATTTATTTAAAATAGAGAGAGCACAAGTTAAAAATTAATTAGTATTGTATAGAAAAATAATATATGATTTAAAATGCTATAAATAACTATTTTAACTAACTGCTTTTTAATAATAATCCTTTAAATAATAGTGCTAGACTGCAGTTGAATATTAGTAACACAAAAATTTTTATTGGAACATTTTTGGTGTCTGTACAACCATCATCAGTATTTTAGAACAGAATACAAAAAAAATTTTTTAAAGTTTATTAGACTGCAGTTGAATATTAGTAACACAAAAATTTTTATTGGAACATTTTTGGTGTCTGTATAACCATCATCAGCATTTTAGAACAGAATACAAAAAAATTTTTTAAAGTTTATATTCTATTATATGATACTAGTTCGAAAATGATCTAAAAACTTTTTGTATTTTGTTCTAAAATGCTGATAATTGTTGTATAGCAACTGAAAACGTCCCAATAAAAATTTTTGTGTTACTAATATTCGACTGCAATAATTGTTGTATAGCAACTGAAAACGTTCCAATAAAAATTTTTGTGTTACTAATATTCGACTGTAGTCTAGCGCTATTATTTAAAGGATGCTATAAATAGTATAAAATGTGATAGAAATGATATAATAAAATGCAATGACAAATAATGGCATAAATATGTACATATATATATGTAATAATATGTGATGTGATATATAGTGGTGCCTCGCAATTTGACATTTGAGTTTCGTGGGTTGGCACATGCGCGTGCATGGAATTGTGGTGATGTCATTCGCTATTTGTCAGTTCTTTTTGGGCTACTTTAGTGTTTGCTGAGTCATTTGCTATTTGTCAGTTCTTTTTGGGCTACTTTGGTGTTTGCCAGCCATTTGCTATTTGTCAGTTCTTTTTGGGCTACTTTGGTGTTTGCCCTATTTTTTTGTCAGTTCTTTTTGGGCTACTTTGGTGTTTGCCCATGTTGTTTGTGTTAACTTTCAATTCTACGTTTTTCAGAAAGTAAAAAATTTGTAATTATATGATGAAATTTTAAATACGATTGTCGTTCCCTCGTTCCTACTTTATTTAGGCTATCTCCGAAATTACAAGTTAAGTTTTCTCATATTGCTGTCAAAAGTAAATTTACAGTTCTATTTCGAATACTGTTTATAAATAATTAATTTTTAACTACAAAACAAAAGTGAAAAACCAAAAATGGAATGACATTTCCGTAAAATTTTTGGATGTAGGAAGCGGGAAAAGTTATATAATTAAAACGTAGGAAGAGGGAAAGTTTTACATTGCAAGTATAGGAAAATGTTTGGACTTCCAAAAATAGACGTTTAAAGCGGGAAAGTCGTACAATACGGGAACGCACGCACGGGGTTTCACGTTTGTGTTAACTTTCAATTCTACATTTTTCAGAAAGTAAAAAATTTGTAATTATTATTATTTTTTTGAGTGAAATGTAAGGATGGGTTCAAAGAGAACTGACCAGAGGAATAATTCCAAAAAGAACACTCAGTTGAGCAAAGAGACAAAGAAAAAATTGTAGATAAAGTGCAGAAAGGTAGAACAATCAAAATGTAACTCAAATATGGCATTCCTAAGACAACTGTGGCAACACAGGCAAACACCAAAGTAGCCCAAAAAGAACTGACAATTAGCAAATGACATCACACAAAAAATTTCCATAAGAAACCATTAAAATATGGAAGATAGGGAACTGCCAATATAGCTATTTTACAGTGAATAGGAAATATGTGAGCAGCATAGTATATATAGAATTCTTACTTCATACTGAAAATGGTAATGAATAACTGAATAACACATGTACTGATACTAAAGGGGAAAAAAATATTCTATAAAGAATAAAAGGTTTAATAATGCATATATCTCTCCACTAACTGCCACATTGATAATATAAAGTCAAGCTAAGTAACTTACATCATAGGTTCAATAAATTAAATGTCATCCAGATGGCTGTGTGGTAAAGCAATCACTTATGATCTTGCAGAATCCAGTTTAAATCCTGATCCCATGCCTCCTATTTTTCATGAGAGTCCAGGCCCAGTCTATTGAAGCCCATCCTTAACCTTCTGGTTAATACCATTATGGATGTTGTGATGGAATCTAAAAGTAACTGCCAGCAGTTATAGTATATTCAATATATGATATGGGGGTATATCTGAAACTAATCTAACTGGATAAATTAAATAAAAAAACAATGTGATTATAAAAGAATATACAGTATTTATTTTAATATAACTGTTCCTCTGCAAATTTTCATTATACTGTATTGTATTGTATTGTATTTGGTTTCCCTACTGAATATAAGAAAACATCAGGAATACAGTTTTATAGAAATTGTGAACATCAAGGCAAATAGATTTTATTTATATTAAACTATTGTATGTAATGCAACACTACAAGTACATTTGCACATATGTGCTGGGAGCAGTAATAGAACCAAAGGAAAAAGATTTCTGGAATAACAGAAATGAAGAATTTTACAATTCAAAGTGCAATGTTGACTTAATTCTTTTATATTCAACTTCGAAAAAATACAAATTGAAACAATGCAAAGTATATTTCAGTTTGTTCAAATAAATTTTTTTTATATAAATTAAACAAGTTAATCAAGATCAATAAATTATTCACTAGACTTTTTCTATTATTTGATTTTTATACATCTTTTTGTTGAAAATTCAAAATGATCAATTTCAAATTTATTGAAAAGTATTGATATTGATTTTAATAATTGACAGAAGATATTTACTTCAGGGCAATATCAATCTTGAATAAATATTATCAAGTATGAATAAAATAAATGTATAATATAAGTAGTCCTCAACTTATGACAGGATTCTGTTCCAACGTCTCCGTTGTAAGTTGATTCTGATGTAAGTCAAGGACTTTCATAATTTTTGATTTGTTTGATTTCTATTTTAATATTTTCATAAATAAAGTTTCTATTTAAATTAAAATGGTTAGACTTAAAGCTTTCCTTGCCTTTTTTATGTTGGAATTTTCATCAGTAGTATTATTTCTCTTACTGGACATCAGAGTTACAACAAGATACAATAATAAGGCTTTGCTTGCCAATTAATGGGGATATTGCAATGAAAAACAATATGATATATGTATGTACAATAAAACCTGTGTAAGCTGGACACTGTAAAAGCCAGAATCCTACTCAACATGGAAAATATTTTTATTCCCAAAACAACTGCCATAGAAATATAAAAAGAAAATATTTGTATAACACAGAAACTGTCTAACATGGAGACGGAAAGCATTTTAAAATTTTACTGAATAAAATAACATCTGTATAAGATGGAAAAATAATAATTTTTTTCTCAAATAAGTTTTCATTTTAGAATTAGAATACAAACTGTCTATTATGAAATTGAAAGTTACTTTAGTTATAATAATTCAGCTACAATATTGAATATTATTTAATCAAATTGCCAATACAGTACAAATATTATAGAAAATTAATGACACTATATTTGAATAATCTTATAAAATTCTTTTTATTGGAATTTGGATCAGATCTACAGTCTGAGCTGAATTTTGGTGTTTATGAGACTGTAATATGCTGCAACATAGCCATTAATTAGTTTCAATTTTGTTTTCTATTCTTGTCTGGGATTTTTTCGTTTTCATTATCACTTTTGTATTTTTGCTGTTTTTCTTGATATGACTGTACGAAATATTAACACTTTATCATTACAATTGAAAATAGATCTCATCGAATGTAGCAAAAAGGATAAAATGAAACCTAAAGAACTGGCAGTTAAATTCAAATGTGGAAAATCTCAAGATTATGAAATTCTAAAACATAAGGATAAAATAAAAGAAGAATGGCTATCAGATAAAAGGAATTTAAGTTCCAAATGTAAATTAAGAATAATGGGAAATGAAGATCTAAATTGTATTCTCTATGACTAGTTTGTTGATACACACTCACACAATCTTCCTATATTGAGTCCTATTTTACAAACTCAGGCAAAACTAATTGCAACAGAACTTGGGAAAACAGAATTTAAAGCTTCTAATGGATGGCTACAAAGTTTTCGTTTAAGGCATGACATAACATACAGTCAAGTATGTGGAAAAGCAAATGATGTAAACCAACAAACTGTTGTTGAGTGGAAGGCAAAATTGAATGACTTGTAACAAGGTTATGATCTTGCAAATATATCAAATTGTGATGAAACTGGATTGTTCTATAGAGCATTGCCAAGAAAAACTTTAACACTGAAGAATGAAAAATGCATTGGAGGAAAACAATTGAAACAGAGATTAACTGTTTTAATATGTGGATTTACTGATGCTATGAATAAATTGCTGTGTTAGAAGAATTCTTTGAACATCTCAGTTGCATGCAAATTACTGAAAAACTTTTGCAAATACATACAATGATGGAAAGAGAAGCATGTTTAAGTAAACATGAAAAACAAAAAACTCTTGATGAAATGTGGAAGTCAAAATAAGCATCTGTAATTTTTGTGTACTTTAAATACAAAATAAACTTCTGTACTTGAAGTTAAATGTTAAAATAAAACTTGTAGTTCAGTCCTACTTGTTGCGCTCCTGAAAAACTGGAGGTGTGGGACCTGGATTTGAACCCGGATCCTCCAGGGTGGTAAGCCAAAGCTTTACCATGCGGCCATCCGGCCGACATCAAATAAGGAAAATTAAACTTATGTCAATTTAACATAATTTAAATGATTAAAACTAGTTAATAAACAAATATATTTTTTAGAAATGTCATCTTTCTATACTATTTTTGTAAATAATCGCATAACAAAAATATATTTGCATTATATAAAATAAAGAATACCGATTAATTTATAACTTATACAGGAATTAAAGATATTAATTCGTGAACCATGATTAACCAACAAATCTAAATGACTTTTAGTAGAATATTTTGAAAATAAACTATAAATTTAATAATAATTAGTTAATCAATTAATTCAAAAATTCTTAAAATTTCCTACTCTCTCGAATATGATTGCATTTTCGATCAGAATAGCGTAGCTGAGCAAACAGAGACGTTAAATAAATAAATGGAGAATCGAATAACCAAATATAGACGTTAGTTGGGATTTTAATCTTAGCGAATTCCATTTTTTATTAATTTTTTTAATATAAAGAAAAATTGCCATCCATAAAAGGATGGTCGGCCGGATGGTGACATGATAAAGCTTTGGCTTCCCACCCTGGAGGATCGGGTTCAAAATGGGGCCCACACTTCCAGTTTTTCAAGGAGGGGTCCGGGCTCGGCTCGTTGAACCCCAACCATCTGGTTGACACCATCATGGGTGTTGGCGAGCCTCTGATGGGTTCTATAAGTGGCTGCCACCAGATACAGAATATCCCATGAGGATATGGTGGCTTAATTTAACTAACCTAACCTGACTTCATAACAAAAATATATTTGCAACATATAAAACAAAGAATACCGATTAATATATGAAAAACTTACAAAGAAATTAACAAATTTTCATTAAAATAAATTTTAAATATCCTGATTCACATTACTATTTATCAATTAATTTAAAACAGAGATGAGCAACATATGGCCCGTTAAACATGTTTATGTGGCCCGCCAAGCATTTCTAAAATTGAATTTATTTTATCGACTTTCTCCGACGAAATTAGAGTGAAACCTGGATAAGCTGGAAAACTGTCTATGGTGGAAAAATTTTCTGGTCCCTTGTGATTCCAGCTTAAATAGATTTTACTGTATATGCAAGTGGCAAAGTTGAATTAGAGAATTTTTAATACTAATTTTTAACCATTGTAAGTGTGAATCATTGTAAGTTGAGGATTACCTGTATTGGAATCTTCTAAGGAATCAATCCTATTGAAAGTGATTAATATTCAATCATATTGATCTGGATGGTTGTTTGTCAAAACAACATATTATGCAAATATACAATTTAAATCAGGCGTGTCAAACTTATTTTAATTCGAGGGTTATTTAATGAGCTGTAAGATTACCGCGGGCCACATCATATTTAATTTTTTTTTTTTATGTTGTTTGTCAAAACAACATATTATGCAAATATACAATTTAAATCAGGCGTGTCAAACTCATTTTAATTCGAGGGTTATTTAATGAGCTGTAAGATTACAGCGAGCCACATCACATTTAATTTTTTTTTTAAATTACATTTTAAAGGAAGGATTCAGAAATATAGATAGGATAATTAAAAACATTGTGTAATCAAATGAACATATTGCAAAAATACATAATTACTACATACTTGCTTTTAATTACGCATGTTTATTTAATTTAATTTCTCGCTATCAATCCAATTTTCTATTAAGCATTAAAAGTCACATTTTCTGAACAAAAACAAAAGCTTTCATTAAAATTTTATAAATTCAAATATCCATAACTAATTACATTTTTTAAATAGGTTAATAACACAACAAATAAATCTTTAACAATCCCATTAGCACGTCCTTCAAAGAGGGATTGTTTGGAACTTGATTATTGGGTATTTGGCTATCCAAAAAATACAGGTTCTCATTTATGACTTTTTGTTTTTTGGTAAGAAATTTCGCACAAAACAATGTAGTTCTTGCAAGAAAGCACTGTGTTTGTGTCACCAGTCCGAAAGCCATTTGTACGTATATGTCCAATAACGCCAATAAAAAAACTTGTACAACAAATTTTATTAAAATCACATTTCATTAAAACCAAACTAATGCATCATAGTATATGACAAAGCTATGAAGTGAGAATTACTTCCTATTATCTCATAACATATTGTTCTCATTTTCATTTTAGTTAAGAGTGTTGGGGCCACAAAAAAGTCACTTAGAGGGCCGCCAGTTTGACACCCCTGATTTAAATGAATGGGGCATGATTTTTAAACTTTGTATATAACATGTTAGCATATGTACTGTAACTATAATAACTGTAATAAAATTATATAATATTCAGGTTGTCCTCAAATTACAAACTTAATTTATATGTAATTCTTTTTTTATAATTCATTTATTACTGTTATGTAGCCCCAAAAAGTACTGAAATCGCTTTATACTGTATCCTATAATATATTTCATAACTGGACTAATTAAAAGTTTCTTATTTCATAGTTTTGAATAATAAGTTCCAATTATAAAGCAAAGGTTTTTTTGTATAATCTCTGTCATCTTGAAATACTGTCATAATATGTGCTTTTACTTCATCCATCCATCCTAGTAGTTTATTGGTGCTACAACGACTTCTTCGACTTTAGATCGTCGATTTTTTTTCTTTTTCTTTCAGAAGATATAAGCCATCTGTTCCGGATACAAGATTTCCTTCTTCCAGTCTTCTTCTGTGTGTATCTTCAATTTTGTAAAAGAACTAAAGAATGTGAAAAAGAGAGACTAAAGACTGTACATTTTATACAGTGACCACCTCATCAACCTCCGCCAAATTAGTATTTTCCGGTTCTGTCTCCCGAAAAATTAATACTTTACAAATCAGGTATTTCTCCTCTCAGTGAAGGATTATAATTCACATATATTATGATAGGAATCTCTCAAAAGAAAAGAAGTTGTTCTCATTGAACATCATCTCTGATTTATTTGCCGACTCTCATTACCCATCCTTACACGTGTCTCTCACCGCACTTTCGACCAATGCCTGTCAATATCGGCCTCGGGCCTGCAGGCCGTCGGACCTCACAATTGGTGTCAGAAGTGGGATTATCGATTGATAATACTCAAAACACCAGTCAGCACATGTTGTGGGACCCTCACATTGGTGTCAGGAGTGGATTAGAAGAAATTTAAATAGGGCCCGAAGAGGACGAATTGTGAGTTGAAAATTTTCCACTCTTCGAGATGGCTAATGAGGAAAATTCGGTGTGTTGAGCAGAGACAGTGACTGCTTTTCACAGGTATGTCTTTTACTTACGTGGGCGAATCGCCACAACGCATTACCAATTTCTTCGATACGATCAAGGAGATAGCCACCTTGGCATCATGGACCAATTGACAGTGATCGGAGATTGTGATGTGTAAACTGACAGGTATCGCTAGGGTATATGCATGGCGAGACTTTAAAATGAAAGATATAATCAATTATAAGGATTTTAAGGTGCAGATGATAAAGAGGTTCGCTAAGGTGAGTTATACCATTAGGTTGCAACAATTTCATACATGCGTACAGCAGAGAGGCGAGGATGTGGAAACATTCCGTTAGCTTGTAGTCTCTCGCAGCGGAGACGATTATAGAAGTATTAAGTGCAAAAGAATAAGAGAAAGCGATAGTAGATGAATGTCAGAAAAAGGATTTAGATGAGAAATTAAGGACACAATTTTTGAATGGGATTAGTGACAGGATAAATATATCCGTTGTCACACGACCCGAAAACATTCGAGGAGGCTCTATTGGTCGCCACTCGTGAAGAGTTGATTTGACAGGTAGTTGCCAAACAATGTCTCTATGTCAGATAAATCAAAGAAAGTGGAGAATTATGCAAGACGAACACTGACGTCATTGAGCCAAACACAAACAGGCAAAATACGAATAGAATGGAAAGGCTAGAAACAATGATCAAGCAACTCAATGACAGACTTAACAGGCTAGAAGCTATATTAGAAGAACAAGTGAATACCCTTATGGCTGAGAGCATGGCCTAAGAATAAAAAAATGATATATTATGATGAACAGCCTCTGCCACAGCGCTATTATTATATTGGGGGAGTTTGACAGCCAAATCATTATAGGTCGAAACAAGATTGTGCTTATTATCAAACGACATCTAACCATGAGGCTCGAAATTACAGGAAATGTTATATAGCAAAAAGTTCACTGCCACAGAACTTTGGCATGCCACCAGGACAAGGTGGGACAATGTATCGCAACCCACCTCAGTCGCCATGATATTTAGCAGACATACAACCTAATATACAGCAAAGGTCACAGTACAAATCTTGCCATTGGAAACATCACAGAAAAACAAATTCTCATGATCAGGAGAACAAATCAGTAGATAAACAGCCAAAAAATGTATGCAAGATAACTTCAGTTAGGGAAAGACTGCACCAAAAGAATCAATGCATATTTAAGGGCAAAGCACACAACTTAACTGTGAAAGACAGACCAACGCAGAAGAGTAGTCATTCGAATCAAAATTAAGAAAAACAAGAAAAATAAATGGAAACATAAGCAGAGAGGCAAACGTAATAGTTAACAATTGAGGTGTAATAATCTATGTGCCAGAATTAAAACTGTTCATCGGGATCAAAATAAAGTTGATTAAATTGAGAGGACAAAAATGAATTCAGTAACAAAAATAAAAGAAACTCAGCCACGCAAGTATGCAGTTGGCGATTAAGTACTTGTTAATCAAACTTATGTGCCTTCAAGTATATTTAATCGAATATTTAACCCAAAATATAGCACACCTTTTCAGATAGTTAAGAAAATTAGTTCGACAAATTTTGTAGTACAAGATACTCAGACACAGAAACATATTACATGTGAATCAATTAAGACCACTTGTATCGCAAATGGAATCTGAGCAGGCAAAACGTTCCAAGATTCCAAGGATGATTCCTACTCGATAATAATTAACAGGTAATAAAACCCCCTGTAGGGACGGAGACAAAATAGAATAGCCCTAACATAAAAACCTGCATGTTGTAACAGGTGACTAAAAGGTAAGATAAGGTAGAGACTTAAGCAAAGGCTTAATAAGGCGAATGTCTCACCACCAACTCCACACTAGTATCAAAGGGAGTAAACATAGAAAAAAATATATACACAAAAGCTAACAGGACTAACAAATAAAATTAAGAAGAAAGAGGAAATCAGTGAACAGGTACACAAGTGCACGCTATACAAGCTGGTACAAAAGAAAATACCTATAATAATTAGAAACAAAATTATAGAAATAAGTAGAAAATGTAGAAATAAATAATGATAGAAAAAACTAATTTTATGAGAACGATTATGATCGTACTTATAAATTAAGTTTAAAGAGACGTTACTATTTTGGACTTTGTAACAGTTCTAGCCGTCTTGGACAATTGTGCCGTTGCTAAGGCAATGACCTTGGCGAACTCAGAATGGATAGCTTGAAGCAGAAACCGGAAGTTCGTTACCAAAGAGTAGAACTAACATTTCCAACTTCTTTAGTGCCAATACATAAAAAAATACATACAGTTATTATGTTATTTACTTTAACGATAAATATTACGAATTTTATGATGTTTTGCACATTTCTGTATAAGGAGAAAGAAACAGAAAATAAACCATCAAAGGTAGAATTAGAGAGTAAAGATAATAGAGATTAACAAAACAAAATATAAATTTTACATATGTAAAGAATAATTGTAATATAAACATACAACCGTTTTTATTATTATGAAGGTTGGGATGACGGTTGGTACAGCACTCCTTCCAATGACTACAGTATAAAAAGAGATCTGCCTTACATATATAAGCACTTATGGATTATAATAATTATATAATAAACAATTTTATGATAATTCAGGATCAGTTATTGTTGATTTATTAAAGATTAAACATATATGCTCGTGAAAAACGGGTGCATATCTATTTATATCAGGGAGACAGATTACTATGATCAAATTATGTGAGAGAGAGAGAGAGATATCTGTTCGAGACAATAATTTGGTTGAAATGATTTATTAGCAAGATAGATTAATTTTATTTTATATGATTATTGTATATTTAAGTAAGAAATGCTTTATTGTTATATACCTTTATTAAGTTAATATGTAAAATGAATCTATCATATGAGGTGATAGATCATTTTGGAAAGTGAAGAATATTGTGGGGATTGGCAATCTGGATGTAATTAAGAAATTATTAAGTCGCAATTAGGTCAAACGAGGGAGAAACAAAATACACAAAAAAGGAGTTCTGTCAAACAACTCCAAGAAATTCAATGACATTATAGATGGTATTTCGATCAGCTCGCGAACTTCGCCCACAATAACAATAAATCACTGAGAATGTTTATCTCAGATGTCTGCCAGATAGTCGCCAATTGGACACCTGCCTCGGCGAAGGTTCAAGAAATAAACAACTTTGTTCTCAGCCCGAGAATATAAAAGAGCCATTGTGCCCTCGATCGAGGCTTGTTCTCGATTTCTACTTCTGTGTGTTCACTGCCACCGTTTTCGTCCGATTTCACGACCACCGCTCTTTTACTTCATCCTTCCCAGCCTAGTAGTTTATTGGTGCTACAACAACTTCTTCGAATTTAGATCGTCGATTTTTTCTTTTTCTTCGGTAGGATATAAGTCATTTGTTTCTGGATACAAGATTTCCTTGTTTCAGTCTTTTTGTTCTGTGTGTATCTTCAATTTTGTAAAAGAACTAAAGACTGTGAAAAAGAGAGACTAAAGACTGTACATTTTGAACAGCGACCACCTCATCAACCTCTGCCGAACTTGTATCTTCCAGTTGTGTCTCCTGGAATATTAATACTTAAAAAATCAGGTATTTCTCCTCTCATCAAAGGATTATAATTCACATGTATTATGATAGGAACCTCTCAAAATAAAGGAAGTTGTTCTCATTGAACGTTGTCTCTGATTTATCTGCTGACTCTCATTACCCATCTTATGTGCATCTCTCACCGCACTTTAAGCCAACACCTGTCAATATCGTCATCGGGCCTGCGGGGCGTAGGGCCTCACAGATAAACAAATTCTAACTACTATACTGTAAAATATATTCAGTATTGTATTCTGAGTATTTTAAATATTTTTAGTTATTTTTGAATAATTACTAATATGAGAGTGCCCTTTAAATTTTATATTGAAAATGTAAATAAACATATATTTATTCATCGAATATATTTTGGAGAGATTGCAAATTTATTTCTGCTGGAATCGATTTAAAGCAAAACTGTTAAAGTTGTTAAAGTATTCCATGTGCTTTCCCTATACAGTATGTTATGCTTTCTTTATACATTATTAATTGTATCTATACTATAAGTAGGGAAATTAATGTTCGATAAAATTTATATACATAGTCCGCTAATTTTTATCACATTTTTCAAAGTAGGATTTGCATAACTCTTATGACGAAATTAAAATAGTGTACCATAAACTCATGTTGGGGGATGTCTTATATCCAATGACGAGCCTGATCATTTCTTCGGTTTTTATAGAAGCAATTGATTGTTGTTGTTGTTGTAGTTAATATAACTGAATAGTAGATAATTGCTAACTCCAAACTGCTGCCATCTTTATTCCCATTTTCTAGAAAGTTATAATGGTTAATTATGTAACTGTGAGGTCTGCAGGGCATACCATATTTTTTCTATAATCAACTAATTAATTCTTCTGTAATTTGTCTTAAAAATTATGTTAATCAATTTATTGTTATTTCGAACAATTGTATAATTTGATATTTTAACTAATGCATAATTATTTTGTCGAGAATATTAGATTATTTAATTTTTGTAAAATTATAACTTCACACAATTTTTATCTAAGCTGAAATCAAGGAAAGGAGTCAGCTTCCTTTCGATTCACTTTATCATAAACAGACGGGTTGGCAACCGCCTGGACAAGGAAGTAAGACAACAAAAATGTCGGAACTTTCCTTGCTAACAGCTAGAGATTTCGACATCTGCATGATGTCATGTTTGACTCAAACTCTCCCCTGACAACAGATAAAAGGAGAGGGGAGAGGGTGAGTCTATGATGAGTTGTCAGGATTACTTAGCTGAAACTTAGCCGACAATCCGAAGATCCGACAAGTGCAACTCATCCCTTGTCCAGGTACGTAGCGCTTGAGGAGCGATATACTTAAGTCAACCCATTTGCTCAAAACATCCACGAACCGTTTGACGTTCGCCATTTTAACATTCACGAACCGCCGTTAGCACGTTCGCAAATTCACGTACATTTGATATTTACAACCCATTTTTGTACGGTTGCCACTCACATACGATTATCTAAATTAGCTAGTAATATATTTGAACAATCTATTTTGTTTCTTTGATTTCCTATTATTTGTATTCGTTTATATTCAATATTTGTTTAATTATTGTAAATAAATGTTTATATATATATCTTATATACGGCGTATTCTTTCCTTCTCAGACCCGGATCCCGGTGCCACTTACTCATGCGATCTTAATTAACTAATTAACACGCTCGGCATCACATTCTGACAATATTAGAATATATTCCGTCCACCGCTCGGACGTTCGTGTTTGAAACTACACGGTAAAAAGGTCTCTGGTGTCAGGAGCCTGATGTTTGATAAAATCGAATACAGCGCCACCTTGCGGCAACCTCACATAACAATCTTTCACCAGATACTGCATGTAAACTTTTCTTATATACAGTAATTCACAATTTTTGTTCTTCATATGCAAACTTTACAAGATAGTTTGCAATGTATGATTTTTTATGTATTTTTGGAGACGTTTTGTATGTTTTGATTGGTGTCATAATTTGTATATAATATGGATGAATAAAATAAATTTATAATTACTAAAGCGCAATACAAGGCCGTACAAATTAGTGGAATCAACGATCAAATATTAATCCACCAATCTTGATTCCTTCTAGTGGAATATTTTTGAAACAATGTCAATAATTATGAATTTATACATCGATGGGAATGTTTAGTATGTTAGCGCCATCTAATATTTAATAATTGAACTATACAGTAATTTTTGACTATTCCAAAAAGTAAAAATTCGCTTTCTCCGGAATTTTTCGATTATAATGATTTAATGATTATTATTACCAGAATCAATTGAGAAATAATGAAATCTGTAATCAGATTTTGAATGACCAATATTCTAAATTCATTTCGAATTCTTTGTTAAAATATATTTTAATATAAACTGTTGTTTTTCATCCCAGTATTTATTATTCTGTTGTTAGTATGTTTGAAATTTGCTATTGAATGCATAGAACTAGGGGTACTATTTACGCTTACGGTAACGCATTCAAATATATACTATATTTGAAAGCGTTTATGTAAAACTTTAATTATTTTTGATTTATATGGAATTCTGTTTACATCATAATCTGAGGAGTGTATCTGTAACTTAAATCGATCGTTACTCTATTTACGTAAAATAAGTTCTATATTTTATTTAAAACAATTAGTCTTTCTCTGTTAGCTAATTAAGAAAATTTATTGACTGAGTGAAAGAGCTTGTAGTTCACTGTAGAATGTCACAATATTCAGCCATTTTTATTTTTCCCTTCAATTCTTTTATATATCACAATACTTTCCATATACACTAGTTCTAAAACGAATTTACTTAATTCTCTATTAAGTAGTATATACTTTTCGTATACACTAGTGAACTAGTGTATTTTCTTTTATTGAAAATATGTGTTATCTTTTTCTCTTTTCATAATACAGAGTTTTTGATGTGTTTTTCATAAAATTCACTCACATTTTTGGATGCAGCTAAAAGAAGTTATTGCTGTTTTAAGTTTCAAATATTCGTGACTCCATTTATAAATTATAAATAAAATAAGTCACGTGTTTTTCAGCTAAGAATATCTTTTATTCTTATAACAAGAAAATATATATTTGTGAATGAAACTTTTTACAATGAAAGAAAATTTTGTAAAAAGAAAAATCTGATAAATTTATGCTGTTTGTAGGTTCAAATAGTTTCAGAGATATTAACTTTTATAAATCTCTAACTAATTTATTGAACAGAATTAAGTAAGGCTTAGAAATTAATTAATGTACAAAATAGTTTAAATTGTACTCTGCAATATTTTTTCGAATAGTGTGCATAGATAAAAGTGTATCACTTATGAGTATATAATTCCGTAAATGATCTTATGCAAATTAACGCAATTTTATTTATATACGACACACAGCTTTAAAAGTATTCACATGAAATCTTTTGAATTGCCGTCATTTTATAATTTATAATGGGATCAAAAACAGTTAAAGCGTATACTATACTTCATTTAATAAATGTTTAAATTTTTAATATTTTATAACGTTTGAGATATTTTGTGTCGAAGTTACAATAATAGTCGAAAAAAAGTGAATACTGTATACAAAGTTTTGTTTTACAAAAAAAACTGATTAAATCATGTCAACCCAGTTACATATTCACATTTCTAAATTAATTAATTCATTTATTTTTAACAAATTTCATTAATATCAACAAATAAAGATCATATTGGATAATCTATATTAAACAATGAAACGAGATGGTGACATCACGTTGTTCCGTTCATTCTTCTTCTAAAATATATTTAAGATGTAAATATGGAGTTAAGATAATTTAGAAAACCTTTATAATATTTAACGAAAGTAAAATTTTTATTCCTTCCTTACTTTATTTATCTTTTTCTTCACTGCTTCCTTCCTCCTATTTTAAATAAAACGTCACTTAAAATATAAACAATAAAATGTATAGGTTTAAGTAAAATATAAGAGCATATGTGAACTGTTTTTATATATAATTACTTAAATACGATATCGACTTTCAGTGTTGCAATTATGCTTAATATTCTTGTGCAATTTGAAGAAATAAAAAAGTTTCTTCATATTACGAGTTTTTAATTGATCGTAGTTTGAAGTTATTGCCATTGCTTTTCAGGAAACAGAAATGATTGTATATAATTTGGGAAATATTTTTTTTTATTTTATTATATTCATTATATCTAAATTTCTAAACAGTGACGCTTAATTTGTTATCATGATGTTATATAGATTTCTTTAATTTCAGTAGCCATTTTGCTGTACTTTAATCTAGAATTAAACAAAAAAATTTTGAAGACGATATTAGAAAAATTGAAAGATAAATATTAAAAAATATTCTGAAGATTAAAATTAACAGGTTATTGGAAAAAAATTATTTTTTGTCATTTGTGCTAAAATCCTTAGTTATATTTTTATGCCAAATTTTTAATTTATTTATTTTTATATCAAAGATTGACTGCATTTATTTATTATTCCTGTTCTTCATCGAGATATATCCATAAGTGTGCATCACGAAGCATTTGAATTTTAGCATATTAATTTTTTCTGTTATCCAAATTACGTGATTATTTATTTTCAGAATATTATCACTTTCAAGATGGCGGCCGTTCGAGACATTAAAACGGCGCTGACTCCGAAACTGTTTCTCACATTTTAAATAATTGTTTTCCTTCTGTCTGAATGTTAGACCGTTCGCAAAATACCTCAAGAACATCTTAACGAAATCAAATTTTATTTGATCGCTGCTTTCATCCTAACCATAGAACTACTGTTTAATTTCCACGTGGTTCCGTTACAACATGGCAGCATCTAAAATTTTGAAATTCTAAATGCTAACACACTGCAATATTTGTAATATTGACATATTGTGACAAAGACATTGCACTTATTTGAATGTTAAATGACCATACCATAATTTAATCTATGAAATTTAAACGAAATTTTCATTATACTTATGATAAAAGTTGTAATTGTTATTTTTGTAAATTATTTGTAAATTATTGTTGTAATTGTTAATAGCATCTGTAACTGCGTATTGGGAATAGAATTTTAAAAGTATACAGCACTAATACAAGAATAAAATCAATAATTGCATTTAAAGCTATTCCTATAAGAGATATTTATTTTGTCATGTGCATACTGAAATAAATTTTCATAAATAGATGTATTATTATATCAATTAAATCAGATCATTTTACACCATTATATTACACTATGTATTAGTAATTAATTTACAAAAATGTGATAAACTTATTCCTCTTCTACCTTCTTGATTGTTCAACAATAATTTTTATTGAAAAACAATATTTTAATCAGATATATCACACTGCATTACATTAAAACATTACAGTATTTATACAATATTTTCTTATACTATACATTGATTTACAAAAATATGATTAACTTACATCGCTTTCACTTTCCTGATTGTTCAATAAAAATGATTTTTTATTTAAAAAATATTTTAATCAGATGTAACATTACATTAAATAAAAAGTGCAATATTTATACAATATTTTCTTATACTATACATTGATTTACAAAAAATATGATTAACTTACATGGCTTTCACTTTCCTGATTGTTCAATAAAAATGATTTTTTATTTAAAAAATATTTTAATCAGATGTAACATTACATTAAATAAAAAGTGCAATATTTATACAATATTTTCTTATACTATGCATTGATTTACAAAAATATGATTAACTTACATCGCTTTCACTTTCCTGATTGTTCAATAAAAATGAATTTTTATTAAAATACAATACTTATACAATATTTCCTTATAAACTGTGCACTGTGTAATAAATTTTTATCAATTTAGTTGTTCCTGAGTAATAACTGTTGTTTCCTGCTTATGCCTTAGAAATATAGAAAAAGTGTATTATTCCCTACAGACTTTCCTATTGTGACCAGGACAGTGAAATTTTAAATTTTATCTGTTTCCCAGAATATTTCGAATGGATTCAGTGCCGCGTAAACTTGGAGTAACTTTCGAAATTTTATAGAATTCTGCAGAATCTTTTAGAACTTTCCAGTAATAAATAGTAGTATAAATATAATGTTTTTAATCCATCAGTTCGGTTTAGTTCCAAACGCTTAAGTGGATACAAAATCTGCATTTTTCCATGGCATCAAGATTCTGAAAATAGCATATCTTGATGCCATGGAAAAATTATATATATATTTCTATAT